>SJYO01046538.1:26831896-27093060 GCA_006410555.1 Capra ibex | reverse complement strand
TTGTAAGTCTTTTGCTTCTAGTACCGTAGACCAGGGTAGTGAAGTACCCTTTATCGACCCCTTTGTCACCTTTGTCACAGTCTGAAATAAAACCCCCCGAGGTTTTAGTGACGTCTACCACTGACGTTGGTACTTTAATTTTCTGCGAATGAGGAACTTCTTTTCAATACTGGTTGGATCTGTCGTATAAGTTTTCGTCTCTGTAATGAAACGGTTGTTTCCAGACAGATCAGTTCCGATACCAAAAAGGTCATCAGTACATACCTACACTCTCAACCTGACACTTCTTCCGACTCGCGGCTTCTTAACTACGAAAACTTCACACCACAACCTCTTCTGAGAACTCTCAGGGAACCTGACGTTCCTCTAGGTTGGTCAGGCATTATTTCCTCTAGTCAGGACCCTAAAGAAACCTTCCTTACTACGATTTCGACTTTGAGGTCATGAAACCGGTGGAGTACGCTTCTCAACTGAGTAACCTTTTCTGGGACTACGAACCTCCCCAACTCCCTTCCTCCTCTTCCCCTGCTGTCTCCTACTCTACCGACCTACCGTAGTGACTGAGTTACCTGTGTTTAGACTCACTTGAGCCCTCAACCACTACCTGTCCCTCCGGACCGCACGACGTTAATCTTATCCGTTCTCCTATGTCATTTGAACTTCAAAAGTCTTGACGTTATTAAATCGAGACCTCATATTTCACATACTACCCTTCACTTTCTTTACTCTGACCTTTCTATTGTGGAGTTTATACAAAGTCCTATGTAAAGTCCTTTCGTCTCAAATGACACTTGTTTACGTCAGTGCACACGTTCTTTTGTAATTTACATATACGTCCTTATCTGAATCCTGTCCGGAGACTAGACCCCACCATATGGTCTTTTTGAGCGGAAGATCAGTGAGTCATAGAACCACTTCTTGAAAGTATCTATCTTACAAGTTTATGTAACACAATATCCGTATGGTTCATGATGATATGTCGTCACTTTTACCTATTTAATATCGTTATTGTGGTTTTACTTACTTAGAGTTTTTGTCACCTGTTCAGTGTCTTCTTATATATTCCATACTAAGGTAAATATATTGTAAGTTTTTACCACTGTCTACAATTGATCTGAATAATATCACTAGTAAAGTGTTATTTCAACTAGGAACTTGTTGTACCTCCAATCCCTACGGTTAGGGGTGTGTCAACTTTTAGATGTATATTAAATGTCAACCGGGATACATAGACACCAAGATATTAATACTTAAATTGGTTGACACCTAGTACGTCACGATGTCATACATAAATGACCCTTTTTTTTAGGTACATATTCACCTGGACACGACATGTTTAGATACAGCAAGTTCCTAGTTGTTTATGTGTTTATAGTTTAGTAATGCAACATGAAGACTTTGACAATGTACAGTTAATATGGAGTTATTTTTATTTCAAGATTTTAACCGTTTTGATTTATTATTTAATAAATATCTGTGTTTCCACTATTCTTGAATACTTCTTTTTTTCCTTACTAGTAGGGTTTTAAATCTCATCTCCAATTGACCCCCTCTTTTGTCTTACTCTACCTGTACTACATAGTTCGAAGTATTTGTGACCTTTGTGACAATCAACTCACCACTCATGTATCAATATAAGTATTAAAAAATCTTCATACATATAATATATATGAAAACACACGTATTATAAAAAGTCTCAACTCCTTCTATTACTTTTCTAATTTACACTCAAATTTTTCACTTCGTCGGGAGTCAAATGTCTAATTATGGAGTTTAAACGATGAATAACCACTACCTGTCCTTCCGGACCTCACGACGTCAAGTACCCCAGTGTTTCTAAACCTGTACTGACTCACCGACTTGACTTGACTTGACTTGATACAATGTTCAATAAAAGACACAGATAGTCAAAGAACTAGACGTCTTTACCTCTTTGATCAGAGTGTCTCAAATTGTCATAAAGATTAGAGAGAGAGAGAGTTCTAATAATACTCCTAATTTACTTTATTGTATACACTTTCGTGAATCTTGTTAAAGACCGTGTATCATTCATTAGTTATTTGTAATCTATAGTGGTAATTAAAATGATAACATCGTCCATAAATTATTTGCGATTAAAGGGAGACAGGGAAGAAAGTCTTTCTCTTCTCCTTGGTCACGTTTACTTCCAGGTAAACCTTAAGGTTATCTTCTTAGTTCGTGTCGGCAATCACAAATATGAAACGAAGTAATGATGACATAAAGAAGATTATAAGTGTAAAACACTGTAAAATTACAAAGATTTTGACCCTGACTTACTAAATTAGTCGTCCTAAATTATGTCCAAAAAGGAGGATCTTTGGAGAATAATTTTACTTCTACACAGAATGTTAACTAACACAGAGTCTTAGTTCCTTTATTTCATCAATACGACAACGATATCTTCCGTACTGACAAAATTCTGTTCTTATCGATTCGTTGATATGTCTTCTCAGGTCCGGAATCCGAAAAACACAATATTGTTTAAGTGGTGTTGCCGGTATTGGAAATTTTCTAACACTTAAAAGATAACCATCATCGGACTAACAAGGGTCCGGAGACGTCGGATACCTATGTTCATTCAGTTTGACGAAACCGGGGGTACAAAGTGATCAAGATTTAGGAGTCCCGGTTCGAAGTCCTGAATTCGTGTGGAAGGTGAGGGTTCAGAAGGGTCATTGAAGAACCTCAGGAGATACGAGTTCTGGTCGGAAATGTACTCTAAGATCAGACAAGAGAGACATCTACAGGTCAGACGCAGGTCAGTGAACTCCCTTCCACATGAGTTTTAGAGTTGTAGGAGGTCTGTTTAAAAGGAAGAATCAATTTCATAGTTCATTAGACCCAGGAATATGTGTAAAATTGTCGTCAGACACGGAAACAACTTTGACGTACATGAAGTCCTTCACACAATGGACCCCTTCTCCCACTATCACTCTTCGTTCACACAGTTTTACAGAAAGCTATTAGGGGACGAAGGGAAAATTCCTTAGGAGGAGCAAAAATCTAGGACTGATTTCTTTGTGTTTTTTGGGACCCAAGGAACCGTCTCGTGTCTGTTGGATAAAGAGAGGTGGGTATTGACTGGTTCAGAAAAGACCGAGTACATGGTCGAAGTGTATGTAAGAAGAGAACAGTGAGGGTCCTGAATGGTAGGTTGTATTATAGAAAGTAGTACATTCTTCTTTATTTTATTTTTAAAGACCTTTCCCTCTTAGATAAGGGATGTGAACGGAGTAGGTTGACCCTTTTTTTTACTCTTGTATAAGACAACACTTTTAGGGGGATTTCAGACGAGTAGGCAAGTCAAGTCGAGTCAAGTCAGTGAGTCAGCACAGGTTGAGAAACGCTGGGGTACTTAGCGTCGTGCGGTCCGGAGGCACAGGTAGTGGTTGAGGGCCTCAAGTGAGTTTGAGTGTAAGTAGCTCAGTCACTACGGTAGGTCGGTAGAGTAGGAGTCAACAGGGGAAGTGGAGGACGGGGGTTAGGGAGGGTCGTAGTCCCAGAAAAGGTTACTCAGTTGAGAAACGTACTCCACCGGTTTCATGACCTCAAAATCGTAGTAAGGAAGGTTTCTTGTGGGTCCCGACTATAGGAAGTCTTACCTGACCAACCTAGAGGAACGTCAGGTTCCCTGAGAGTTCTCAGAAGAGGTTGTGGTGTGAAGTTTTCGTAGTTAAGAAGCCGCGAGTCGAAAGAAGTGTCAGGTTGAGAGTGTAGGTATGTACTGATGACCTTTTTGGTATCGGAACTGATCTGCCTGGAAACAACCGTTTCATTACAGAGACGAAAACTTATACGAAAGATCCAACCAGTATTGAAAGGAAGGTTCCTCATTCGCAGAAAATTAAAGTACCGACGTCAGTGGTAGACGTCACTAAAACTTCGGGGTTTTTTATTTCAGACTGTGTATGACGGGAAATAAATCGAATCAAAACACCGAAGAAACGGAACCTCCTCTCAAAGAGCAAACCTTAGACCCTTTTACGGACTTTTGTGATTACAAAGACGTTCGTAGTTTTCAGGTAAGGGACCTTGTTTTGTCACCAATTTCTCGGGAATGATGAGAAACAACAAAAAATCAGTATTCAGCATAGACTGAGAACACTAGGGTACCTGACATCGGGCGGTCCGAGGAGACAGGTACTCTAAAGGGTCCGTTCTCATGACCACGTCCAACGGTAAAGGGAGAGGTTCTCTAGAAGGTTTAGGTCCCTGACTTGGAGTCAGAGGATGTAACTGTCCACTTAAGAAATGATACACAGTGGTCCCTTCAGGTTGATGGGAAACATCCAGAAATGTATCGGAAGTGTAAGGGTTGTTCTTTTTATAAGTAAAAATTAGATCCCTTCAAGGATATAGAAAAAAATTTAATTAAATACAATTAACCTCTTCAAGGATATAGAGAGCTAGTAAAAGGAAAGGGAAGAAAAGTGGGAAGGTGGAGGGACAGTTAAGGAGAAGAAGAAGACTCCTCGGCGTGTGTTTTAAGGAGGATTATTCGGTGAAGTAGAGTATGTGTAGTAGATAACGTTTTACCTCCCCCTCTTGTGATCAAGAAGTCTATGTTGGTCTAAGACTTAAAATTAAACTGAGGAGGTCCCTAAGAACGATGTTAATATATGTGGTGGTTTCTTTCACTTATTGAGAGGTTTATTTGATTCGAGGATAAATTAAGGACTCTCATACGAACCCGAAGTCTCTCCTTTTAGGATGAGACATTATATGGAGTAATAAAAAAATTAATTAATCAGGTACATCTTCCCGATGACTTTCCTTTACGGTAGGACCAAGATTTACTTCTGGTTGAGTTGACGACTTGATACTCCTAATAATGGTTATTGAGTTCGTCGACATTTGGTGTCGTTTATTTAGTCAAGTACGACCTCTTATAGATACCCCTCCCACTGAGTGACGTATGTAATGACTACCTCGACCCGACACTAAACTCTATCAATACTTTTATTGAATATTTGACTTTAGTTTATATTACAATACCGAAAGGTGTTCTTTTCGGATTGATGGTTAAAAGAGGAAGATGAGAACTTTGTAAGACTGACCTAATCCAAAAGTTGATATACGGAATAAAATTCCGGGTTAATTTATAAACTTGTAAAAAGGACCATAAGTCGATTTTACTTGTTTTATAAGTACTATCATAATATCAAGACAGTAGTATCTTTATTTCGGGATCCCTTTAGTGATACCAATTCAGATCGTCACGTTTACTAGTCTGATGTCCCACTCAATAGTGAAGAAATCTTCGTTAGAATTGGTGGTTACACCTAATAAAATGTTCTCAACTACATTAGTCCTTCGAGATATAACTGGAAAGTATTGTTTTCTTCAATACTTCCCCAAAGGGTCCACCGTGAAGGGTAGACGGTTACGTCCTCTAAATTCTCTACACCCAAGTCAAGGACCCTCCCCTTCTAGGGGACCTCCTCCTTTACCGTTGGGTGAGGTCATAAGAACGGACCTCTTGGGGTACTTGTCCCCTCGGACCTTCCGATGTCAGGTGTCCCAGTGTTTCTAAGCCCGTGCTGACTTCGCTGAATCGGATATTGTGTCACGTTGTTTTCTTCATCACTTTTAGCGACTGTGACCACGTTCAGGGCTTGGTAAAGATCTGAGTTCATCGTTAATTATGTTAGAGTGAGGAAGGTAGGGGTTTGTTGGGTCTAGACCACTCACCATATTGAGACGAAAATGTAAGTTCAAAATGATTAAGTAAAGATTTTCTATTGTATATCCGAAGATTTGTCATTTTCTTTTTGTTAGTAAAACAACATAGTGAATGGAAATGTTTCCCAATCATATTTAGGTGATGAGAATGATCTTTTTATTAAGTTTAAAATAAGAAATGATTTTTACCCAGTTATTACAGAAGGAACCGTTGTTTTCTATCGTTTGGTGACATCCTTATTTTTATTAAAAGTTCTAGAGAAAAGTCTCCAATGACTTAGTTTATAAAACCGACCAAAATCATGTACACACACGTACGAGTCAGCGAAGTCAGCAGACTGAGAAACGTTGGGATACCTGAGTTCGGACGGTCTGAGGAGACAGGAACCCTAAGAGGTTCGTCCTTATGACGTCACCGTTCTTGTCACTGTACCCATCGGTAAGGGAAGAAGTACCCTGGGAGGGTTGGGTCCCTAACTTGGGTCGAGAGGGTGTAACGTCCGTCCAAGAAATGGTAGACTCGACAGTCCCTTCGGTATTTGTCGTAGTCTTCACGTATTTATTGTAGTCTTTCGAAAGTCAAAGTCTACTTGTCAAAACATTCGGAACGACATATTATGTCTAATAAAGTAACAGATTATATCTCTGCACTCGAAGATTTCAGTACTCCGTCATCGAGTCATAAAACGTAGAATTTTTTTCAAATAAGTTTATCAAAGAATCTTAGTGATATTTAGTTCACTTTAAAGTAAACTTTCTAGATACAAAGGTTTTATGTACTCAAAAAACATGTATCAATACGTATTCGGATTATTTTACCTAATAAAGTAACACAATGGATAAAAAGGTCCAGATGAGTCCAGTCTTGTAATGATCTATCCTCCGGGTGAATGTCTCCGATATAAAACTAAACCTTAGACCTTTGTTTCAACGAGTCTCTCCAGTCCAGTTAAAACATACTCTCTTTAGTAATGAGATGTTTTTCTTAGTTTGAATTGTTTTCTAAAGTATATGATTTGCTTTCCCACTCCTTTGTCTTTTTATTCTTTTATCTGTCACTCCAACCACCGACGTTGTTAAGTCTCCTATTGGTTCACGTTCGAGTTTAGGTCACTAAACCTTAGAGTCGAACCTTATCTGTTTACACACGAGGTGTAATAAATCGAATTAAGTCTCCAAAGAAACGGGAAGTGGAAGTCAAAACTTTCTTCTTATGACCAAGTCTCAGTCTTGTAAGGACTTTGGTGATCACAAAGACGTCCGTTACCTCCTTCTCAGATGGGAGACCTTGTTTTGTCAAAAATTCGTCAGGAATGACGGGAAAAGTCCGGAAATATGTATGTCCTTTTAGGGAATAGTCGGAAGTACAAAGGTGTTCCCGTTAGGAGTAAAAAAATTAGATCCCTCCGTGCACGAAGTTCCATTCGGTTATTATTTGTGATGACTCGATATACTTTCCTAATAATTTATATTTCGACTTCCAAATATCAACCAAACCTACGGGTCGATCTACGAAGTGACATCGATATATCTGTACTCATACCGTTTAACGACTTTAGACGACTCCTAGTATAGTGGAAGGTGTTCTAGTACGAACATTCTTAATGGTCTTATAGGTTGTTTTGGTGATCTTTGATTCTGGACGAGTTCCGATAAGGGACCCTTACCCGTCGGTCCATTACTCGATTCACTATGGATCGGTGGACGGGAGTGACCTGACTTCAGGACTAAAAAGGTGAGATATTCAATGGTCGAGACTAACTTCATCCCCTATACCATCGAACCGTGGGACTGTCTCGGACAAGTTGATGATAATGATGAAAAGACACGCCTGGTGGAGGGTGTCGACTATTGACACATACACCTGTCTGTACGGGAGTCTTTACATTCACCTACGAACCTTTTCTTTTTTTTTTAAACTTTTGGGTACTTATTAGACGTGTATAGTATAAAGAAGAGAGAATTTAAGAGTATTATGTCATTGGAAACGAAAAGAATTCGAATTTGAACTGTGTTGATAATATTTAAATGATTAAGAGGGAGGGAAAGGAAGGAATTTTACTGTCTGTCAACACTGACCAGTCCGAGTAAAAGATTCGAGGTGGTGGGGTTCGGAGACCGTGACAACTATGAAGTATGGTACCCCCGTGACAATTTAAATTCTCGAAACTCCCCCGGAAGTTTATGTGAAATATTCACCACGGTCTTCACAGAGTCCGAGGAAACCCTTGAAGCCTTCCCTTTTAACCCTCCCATGGTTAAAACCTCAAGATCTGAGGGACAGGGTGAAACTCCACCAAAAGTAAATAAAGTACATACTCCGAAACAATATTTAGACAATCGTGTTTTTTCAAGTTGACTAAAAGTCTCAAAAAATTTACAGACGACACTACCTTTCTCCAGTCATGTGCCTCAGTCTACGCCAAAATTCCGGTCTTGGTCAGTGGATGACTCCATCCTCCCGTTTATGGAGAGGGACTGTTGACGACGTCATGGATGGAGTGTCCCTGCAACACTACAGCTTCGGTGATACTTGTGACCGCCGCGTCCGTGACTCGGATTCAAGGCGGGAGGCGGCGGAAGTCCGGCCTTCAGGCTGGAGGTGTTGGGGTTGGGTTGGATGGGATGGGAGGGCGGTGGCGGGGGTTGGGATCGGCCTTCACCTGGGATATTTGGTTCCGTAGATGGAGACGTCGGTCCTGTAAGTGAGTGACCGGTTCCGCAGGCAAGATGGTCGGTTCTGTACCTAGGAAGGACGGATCTCAGGGTGGGGTGGGATCTCAGACTGAGGTTTCCGGATCTGAAGTTGAGACGACCGGTTCTGACAAAGAGGAGACCACCGCTCAAGCTGAGAGAGATGGTTCTTGACCTGGACCTGAGAGAATTACTTCTAGAAGAAAGAGTCAGATACGGTCTGAGGAACTGTCTCTGGCGACGTCCGGGAATACTTAGGGTGAACTGACGGTTTGGTCTCGTAGAGTGACTCCGTCTCGTTTTCCTCGAGTTTAGACTCGAGCGATTTGACCTCCGTCTTTAACATTACGACGCGGTTCGCGACCGTCGGTTTCTCTCTGCGACACACCTCGAGTTCTTCTTCGACCCGGAATGCCGGAAGCACCCCGACTCCGTCTTAGACAGGTTCTCGACCGTGCTGCAAGTCCAGAGGTTGCGGATGCACTTTGTTTTCTGCAGTCGACGGGACAGGTGGTACCCGAGACGGTAGACGTCCTTCGAACCTCTGCACTTCTTTAGTCAGTGTAAGTTTAGGAAACTTCCCGAATACCCCTGTTAGTTCAGGTCTCAGCGTCCACCGTCTCTCGAACCGGCACTGACAGAAGGAAGAAGTCGCCCCTCACCCCTACTAGGTGAGGGTCAAAGACCCTCATCCCTACTAGGCGAGGGCCACAGACCCTCACCCTTACTAGGTCAAGACCGTTCATCCCTACTGGATGAGGGGAAAGACCTCGGTCTTACTCGAGGAACCAATTGAACGGACCGGTGGATTGGTCGCGTTCATGAGGGAAGACACTAGGATTGACGTTGAGACGGGTAGTTTTTGTTCATTGGTTTGGTGTTACCATTTCACTTAAATCCTTTGCCTCTCTCAGGTCAAAACTCTTTTCGTTAGGGGCAAACATGTATCTATAAACGATAACAACTCTATTTTTTAGGTTGCAAAGCATGGGTCAATAAAATGTGACTTCAAACATCTACTTTACATAGTGATATAATCGGAAGGACCCCAACGTAAATTTACCTGTCCTCAAACCAAGGTCTCCCCAAAATCCGGTTTCGGTTTTGAAGAAAAAACCTTTTTGACACATGTTTTTCCCGTTTTATCCGAAGACAAATCTAGATCCTTGTTTTATACTTTTGATGTTCAAAGGAAGGAAGAAAGGGATTAGAATCTTTCTTGGAACTTTCGAGACGGACCCGATACTAAAAATAAAAAATTTCCACTATTTTGACAACAAAAAGAGACTCTGGGAGTCTTTCCCCCTTTTATAATTATCAGATTAACCATGCCCTATGATACTGAAAATATTTTACTAAAAAAATTTGACGATTAATTCGTTTCATCGAAGTCAAATCCCTAACAGTTGATGAAACCTGAGTTCGACTTTAACGTTAAAATAAGACGAAACACGAAACAAATATTAGAAAAATATATACTTTTACTCCCGGAATATTAGATTAGGAACACCGGTACACAGAGACGGTGTCGTCGTACAATGGATATTTTTTTCTTATAACAAGGAAACAAGACGTCGTTAAGGATCAATAGTAAAAGTCAACTCCCTGACTTCCCTTTTCTCGTAACGGTTTAAGTTTTTTCCATTTGGGGACAGAATTCACTGTAAATTCTATCTGACAGAAAGGGGACTTTAAAACCGGTAATATGGAAACTTACCTGGATTGACTAACATGTAGTGACCAGTGAAACTGAGGTTCTAACATGAACAAATATTCGTGAACAAACATGATTAGGTTTTACTCTTCCTTTGTTTTGGGTTGGGAGTCCCCTATAGTTCTATTGTCCTGGGACATCCTGGACCAAACCCAAATAAGCTTGAAAGAATATAGACTAAAAGTATCCTCGATGAAAAAAACAAAAGAAAGATAAAAGTCGACAGTCCTAGACCGTCGAAGAAAGTAAGGAGGTCATTGTGACGGACCTAATTTTCGAACACAAAATATAACCGAAAATCGTTCCCAAATCTCAGAAATAAAAGAACCTATATATATAACTATTGTAGAGTAACGGATTCCATCAGGGATGTTGTATTATTTCACTAGGACATAACAACTGAAAACTGACGAAGGGGATATAAGGAAGCCAAACTGATATTCGTTTTGGTTGTTGGTGATATTTATGTTTTCGTAAACCATTTGATATTTCAGTGACTATATTTCAGGTGTATAAGGACTTTCGTTTCAAAACGAACCTAATTTTGTTCTACAAGTTGAACATAATGTTCAACACAAAATTCAACAACATCAAAAAATTTAAAAACCGACTAAATAAATAAAAACCGACACGAGTCAGAAACAACGATAGACGTCCGAAAGAGATCAACTTCACTCATCCCCGATGAAACGACAACACGTGCCCGAAGAGTAGTACCACCGAAGAGAAAAATACCTAGTACTCGAATCTCGTGGGCCCGAAGTCATCAACGTTGAGTGTCCGAGGTCTCACGTCCGATTCATCAACACCATGTAACGGGACGTCGTACACCTTAGAAGGACCGGGTCCCTAACTTGGACACAGGGGACGTAACTGTCCGTTTAAGAAATGGTGGTCTGGTGACCCCTTCAGGTTAAACGACATCAAAATATTCAACTTCTTGATCTCTCTTTGAACGTCTTAAGTACTTCGATTTCATCGGGTTGTCCGTTTCAGAAACTAGGGTATAATGTATTCGGAACACAATCTCTTTTAGAGGTCGATTGTACTACCCGGTTTGGGTCTTATACAAGATAAAATAAATCATTAAATATGTTAACGATATTATCAAAGGGGGTTATTTAGGAGTTGAGGACTTTCGTCACTTCTTGTGTTGATAAAAACAAATAGTAACATAAGGGTACGGTCCGAATCCCATCTACAAGTTATTTATGAACAACGTCTTCCTTAGTTATAGTGTATGAAGTCTGTAGTTTAGAACTTAGGTTCTTTAATAGTTGTTGTACTTGAGCAACTGTTCAAGGAGGACGAAAATTTTGTAAAGTGAAGGGACAGGTCTCTATTAAACTCTAGGATGATACACAGTCCGTGACACGGTTCGAGACTTCCGTGTCTTTAAATAATCAGTACCGGGGACGAGAGATCTTTGTAAAAGTTTAGTAACGTTGAGTAACGTCATCTACGATTTTATCTTCTATGGATATTTCTTTCTTACAAGTTGAGACGGAACTATCTAGTCTTTTCTTAAGTCTCAGTCAGAATCTCCTGATCATCCTTAAATATTCTATATTTTCTCATCTTGTGAGGTCTGTTATAGGTCTCCTTGATTAAGTACTTCCTTACATTATCTTATCATACAAGGTCCTTTATGGTTATCCAGCAACACCGATCTCTCCCCCCCTTTCACCACTCTCTACTCCTACCTCTTTATTCGTTTCCCGTTCTAGTATTGATCAGAATATATGATACACTGTAATCATAAATTAATACATCCTTTACTCCTCAACTTCCACGAATTCAGTTTAAGTACAAAATTTACATAGTGAGACCAGTGGTATCTTTATCTAATTCATAAATTCTCTATATTAGAGATTTTGAAGTCTTCTTGGACGTATCCTCTCTCCCTGTCTATCTAAACGTTCAACTATTTCTACATCTTAACTTTTCTGAACTATGACTATTACGACCTCGACTTGTAAGTAAAACGAAACTGAAAAAATAACCTAAGGTCGTATGGACGTAGTTGTCGGTGTCTGTGGTTTGTTTTACGGAGGTACTCGTACACCTGAGACCTAGTTTTCAAAGGAGGTCTAAAAGAAAGAAGGTGAACGGAGATGGGCAGGGTATGTAACGACTGGAAGTAAAAGATCGGACAATTGGAAATATTAACCTAGTGAAGACAAGTAGATCGGTACAGACCTAAAACATCGGGTCTTAGTAAGATAAAGTCAAATCCCTTGAAGTCCTACGTTAAACGTTATCACGAGTCTTATACACCTGGGAGTTTCTACGGGGTAGAGTGAGTCAAAGACTCTTGGAAACCAACCCTCACTATAACCTTGTTTTAAGGCTCAAAGAACCAAAAGAACTAAAAGGTGACGAGTATACTCACTTCTCGACCTCACCTTCTATCTCTGTTCCAACTTGTAAGATTGAGGGTGTCTACCGTGAGAGGTACGTCAATCGTTCCTACCCTCATATCATGGTTTGGGAACAAGTAATCGTAGCATGTATGTGGTCGTATAACGTTCGTAGTGAGGGTCTCTTTAAGTGACCGTGAATACCTTAGATGAAATAAGAATAGAAGTATAAACTCTCTTTTATATAGTGTATGGATCAGAGTACTTAACGTACTTGACGTCTCCCCAGTCGTCATTAGATCTTGACACATCCAGAAGACTGTCACGATCGGTTACACGAACTACCAGGAGGGGTAATACCCCTGTTACTACGGTAAACAACTAAGACGATTGCTTACTCTAGTCAACGGAGACCCGGTACCTTAAAGTAAAGAACAGGTACTTAAGGTTCTATTATTTTTACTACTCACGGTGCGATAGTTTTAATGACCCCGAAGGTCCGTCGATAATTATAGACTCTGGTACAAGACGAGGAAGACTGGTCTAGATAAAGACCCTCCGAGTCACTACGGTACGGAAGGTCACGGATCTCGGACTAAGTATACTCCGTTCACTTTTCACCTTCTTACGGGAGTTTTACTACATGGAACCGGTCGATGATACTGTGTCATAGTACCGTGAACCAGTAGAGAGTCTTTAATGATTCGTCTAGGGATCTTGTCAGTTTTTATAGACCTTTAAGGACTCTTAAGTGGTCCATTAAATTTTCAAGGAAGGGACAAATTGATATGTTGTTAGGTTTATTTACTAGTGGAGTTCTTTTCTTCACCCAAGAAGACCTTCAACTTCCAAAGGTAGTGGAGATGGGGTTAGGACCGATGAGGATGGAGTCCGGGTACCGTGATTTTGAAAGTCGATTAACCTTTTACGAATGGATTTAATCTCCTTGTTAAGTATCTGAATCGACTCGGTTTGAAAGTAAGATCTTGTAATCTTGATTCTTTAATTTTCTAAGTTAATGTAACTTTTACCAGGTATGTCAGTATATCTAAAAAGTACAAATTGAAGTATCATACCGAAATTTATAGGATTATAACTGGATCTTTGAACATAACATTGGGTCCGGTGGGTGTGAAGACTGGTTGACCGGTGTTTGGAAGTCCCTAAAGAATCATGAGGAGCTTTATGGTATTAATTGACCTTACTGAGTGTCTTGAGTCCTTTCGGGACACGAACACTAATTTCAAAATAATATTTCCCATATTTAACCCTAACTACTTCACTTCTTCGTGGTCTTACTCAGGAATCTCTTTGGGACTACGAAGGTACAGAAGCCCTACGTAGTAGGACTGTCGTGTATTTAGATACGAATGGTTAGGCCGTCCGCGTCCACATGTCAAAGTCCACTGGTCTCAAAAATCGTCCCAAAGTAATGTGCCCATACCAACTAGCTTAATAACCGGTGTACTATCTTGAGTTAGAAGTCAGGAGCAGAGAGAGGTCTCTAACCCTACAGTCCGACTATATTACACTGAGTTGAGAGGTTTGGAATTAGTGTACCAACCCAGAAAGGTCGTGACGATCGAGGGTAGAACTTTGATAACTCCCCTGGATAGTCCTTATTGCTGTTGTCAAGAAAGTGAACCCTTTAAGGTTCCTAAATCTCCGAGGAATATTCCTTAGTCTCTGTTTCTGGTCGGTTATAAAAAATGGTATGTCTTTTTGTTTGTTATCCTTCGACGAGATGTTTTACCAGGGAGTTAGAGGTGTTTGCGTTCGTTTTCAGTAACGCGGAGACACGATCGGGCATTTGTGAAGAATCTTTATTAAATCGACCAGTTACAAAGAATGACGGTGCTTTTAGAGTATATTAAGTGTCGTAACGAAGTGGTGGGTTGTATATGGTAAGGTATTGAGAATATCGAAGGTCTGATAATAAATGGGGGTTTAAGGACTAATAATCTTTGTGGGTTACTAGTCGTGGATCTTTTCTGTGTGTGATGTCACCTGTGCTGACTCGTTGACTTGACTTGACTTACGTATGTAGAACTACTCAAATCTGTATACGTATGTAGTTAAGTTGATGTTGGTCATGGTGTCAATCTCATGACTCGATAAGTAGTGGAATTCTTTCAAGAAACACAACACATACAAACACGTTAAACGTACATCATTCTTATGAAATATACTCAAGATAGGAGAATTGTACAAATTCACACTGCATAACATAATAACTGATATCCATTATTCAACAAATTGTCTAGAGACCTTGAATAAGGACGATATATTGACTTTAAGATATGGGTGACTCTTTGTTAAAGTGTAAAGGGGGAGGGAGATCAGGGATCGGTTGTATAAAGGACGTGACAACGTACAGACAATCTAAAATAACGTAGGACTTATAACACTTATAACAAAAGAACACACAGACGAATGTGTAGAGATATATTTTTTACTACTTGAAACAAGACTGTTCGTTACTTCTATAAACTCAGTCAATATAGGAAGACTTAGAAAAAATTTCGAAAGAATCACATCTAGATTTCATCACAAATTATCATGGTCAATTCAAGTTCGACTACAGTACTGGAAGGAATACAAGTATGACTTACGAAGTCCACAACAAGTTACTCAAGAAAGATGAGACTAACAGAGTCAGAACATGGTTGTCACTATCAACAAGACAAATGACAAGGGGAGTCCATCAACAAAAAGAGACGATAAACAAGAAACGGACTTGACACCACAACCTCTTCTGAGAACTCTCAGGGAACCTGACGTTCCTGTAGGTTGGTCAGGTAAGATTTCCTCTAGTCAGGACCCACAAGAAACCTTCCTTACTACGATTTCGACTTCGAGGTCATGAAACCGGTGGAGTTCGTTTCTCAACTGAGTGACCTTTTCTGAGACTACGACCCTCCCTAACCCCCGTCCTCTTCTTCCCCTGCTGTCTCCTACTCTACCGACCTACCGTAGTGGCTGAGTTACCTGTACTCAGACGCACTTGAGGTCCTCAACCACTACCTGTCCCTCCGGATCACACGACGTTAAGTACCTCAGCGTTTCTCAGTCTGTGCTGACTCACTGACTTCACTTGACTTGACTTGTCACCTGTACATATTTTACGGAAGTTTCCGTGGTCACTGGTAACCTAACTCCGACATGATCTCTACTCTGTAGATGAGGTGAGTAAGGACGTATTTTGAATTTATACAGAAGGAATCGTACAAATAGATAGAAATAGATAGGATACCTTCTTCTATCGATTAATAAGGGTAGAGACACACAAGTAGGACGGAAGGTAGTTAGGAACGACTCGGTTCAGTTAGATTTAGAAATGGATGAGAATTTATAATAGAGGATCAGGATTTTTGAACCCGACTCTTCGGTCCCGTGTATTTTTATAATCTGTGGACAACTAACCATGGAACCGAGGGAGAAGATACCATGAATTATGGTACTCCTAAAATACCTCGGTCTTTTTTAACATTACCTTTAGTCAGAGGGTGACGTTTTAATAGGATCTGGGACCGGTCCCGGAAAGTACTCCGAAAGGACTACCCCAACCCACCCCTTAGATCCCCTCACCCTACTTCGAAACGTCGTCGGTAGGACTTGTGGTAGAGTAAACAAAGATCGTACGACAGTATGACTTGAGAGGAGGAAGGAGACACGAGAAGAGGCGGAGACAGACTGAGGGTTGAAAACTACGATATGAGGGTTGAAATTCGGACGGAAACCGGTATACCTAAACAATAAGTTTAGCTCACAAGAGTAGTTGACCGGGAATAAAAAAGGGTCACCTGAATCAAATGGAAAGTTAGACACTGAAACACAACAACGGATACTTTCGGACTATTCGGGTGGACTTGGAATATCCTCTCCTCTATCCGTGTGTAAACCTCCTTAAACTAACCGATCAAACATTACATGTATCAACGGTCCTTCCGTTTGTAAATATTGTTATTCTCGTTTGTAAATATATGATAAATGATACCTGGTATTTAAAAGGGTTAAAGTAAAGTAAAATAATTAAATCAGGAGTGCTATGGAGACGCTCCATCTAATAATAAGGTTAAAATGTCTAATCCTTTGGTTTTGCGTTTCTTCATTTCGTTGAAAGGTTTTTTATATGTCGATCATTTACCGTCTCGGTGTACGTACGGTCTTTCTCCTCAGACGAGTCTTTGGTTGGGATTGTCGTGGGACGACAATCTGAAGGTCGGAGGTCTGGACACTCTTTTGTTTACAGGAGTTAAAGTCAGTGGGTCAGACACCGTAGGAAAATACTGTCGGGATGGTCTGATTAGAGGAAGTTTAAAAATGAGTTTTTGTTGGGGACATGTCAAAATTGGTGACATAGGAACAAGGACCCAAATCGTAGTGTACCGTGTAATATAAAAACGTTAGACAAATAACAGACGGAGAAGGTGATCTTGCACTTGAAGCATTCCCGTTCTAAACACAGTCATAACAAGTGATTATATAAGGGAGACATATTACGTCACAGACCGTATTTAATTCACAAGTCATTTACTTACTGTCCTCCTTTCTCTCAGGTCCTCGACTGACCGAGGTAAGAGGAGTAAAGAGTGGTTTGAGGTGTCCTGTCTTTCCTCCGTCCTGACCCTGGTATTTACTTTGGAACAGACATACATCTTACCAAAGTCGTACTACTGTTTATGGTTGATGTCTCATCGATCTCAGTCTTTTCGTTTGGTTTCTCTGTAGATTTTAGCGATTTTTGAATTCCCGTAGATCCGTTGGTTACTGACTGAGATGGGACATGGACGAACAATTCCGAACACTGAAAATGAAGACGAATAAAATGGATGAGTCTACAGACAGAAGTCTTACGAAGACGGAGGTCTTCGGAAGAGTGAGAATGAAGTAGTGAGAACAGGAATCGATTCCGTTCTAACCACCACTAAACTCCTTACTATACGTTCAAATGGGTCCCAGAAGTTTTTACAGGAAGGGAATTTTCGAGCTCTCAGGTTCTTTTTATTTACGAATATCACAAGCGAGTCCACCGTCGGTCCCCAGAGAGGTCCGAGGTGGTCCTTAGGAAACGAAGACGGATTGAAGGCGATGACAGATATCGAGTAAGGACCGGTGAACTAAAAGTGGAGGGAGGGACCAGAGAAAACTACCGTAGAATCAAAACCAAAGTAGGGACCTACGAAGACAACTTAATGGAATTCGTGAAATGAGTCTTCAGAGAACCGTCTACTTGGGTCGTAGGACCTTAAGACGAGGACTTCTTCACCTATATTTCGTTTCTTTATTTGTCTTCCCCGAAGGGTCCACCATGATCACCACTTCTTGGGTGGACGGTTACGTCCTCTGTGTTCTCTGTACCCAAGTTAGGGCCCCAGTGTTTCTAGGGGACCTCATCCTTTACTGTTGGGTGAGGTCATAGGAACGGACCTTTTAAGGTACCTGTCTCCTTAGACCGTCCGATATATACATATATCAGGTAACCCGGTATTTCTCAATCTGTACTGACTCTCGGAATCGTGGTTGTTTCTTTTTAAGACATTGTAGGAGTAGAGAGTCGGTGGAGGGAGATGATTGTCGAAGAGGAGTTGTGATCCCCCACGATCAGTGTGACAGTAAAATGGGACAATTTGGAGGTTGGTAGTCAAAGAACTATACAAATAGTGATTTCTGATTTAGGTACCGGGGAGAACTTTATACCTATTTAGAACGTGGACAAGGAATATACTATCTTCTCCTGAATGGTAATTGATCCCAAAACTGGAATTGGACATCTTGGATGAACTTTATGACTCTTATTCCAGTCCCCCCTAAAGAAACGATTTAAGTATCTCATAGACTAAGGCACACAAGACACATAAGCAAAGTTCTGATCCGTTCATCTCCCCTGAGGAACAAGGCTACGTTTTACTCTTCTCTCTTTAGGAAGAAACTTCTTTCTCCAACAAACACCGTTACCTCCCTCTTCCTTGTCTTAGTTAATAACCCGGAACCACCTACTTTTCGTTCCTTTTCTCCTTCCCGTGAGTCCGACTCCTGACCCCCCACCTACCTCACGTCCGTGCCACCCTGGACTCCCGGTGGACACGGATCCTCGGAACCTGTACATAGTGGTCAACCGACCCCACGACACCCGGTCCTCATAGTACGCGATAAAACTCCACTACCGCCAATACCCTTCCTCCCTCCTCTTCGTTGGATTTGCAAGTAACAGTCTTCTTCCCTATTTCTTCTACATCATGTAAATAGTTACATTATGGTTAGTCGGTAATTTTTCTTACTTTATTAAAGTAAACGTCGTTGTACCTATTTAGATCTCTAATAGTGTGATTCTGTCTCTTTCAGTTTATGGTATATTATAACGAATATACGTCTTAGATTTTTTTTTGTGTTTTTTGTTTTTTGTTTGTGAAGGGTCTACCGTGATTACCATTTCTTGGCGGCTAGGGGACCTCTCCCGTACTGTTGGGTAAGGTCATAAGAACGGACTTCTTAGGGTACCTATCTCCTTGGCCGTCCGATATCAAGTATCTCGACGTTTCTCAGTCTGTACTAACTTCACTGAATCGTATGTGTGTGTATCCGTCTTAGATTTTTTTACTATGTTTACTTGAATAAATGTTTTGTATCTGAGTGTGTGAATCTTTTGTTTGAGTACCAATGGTTTCCCCTTTCTTACCCCTCCCCTCAGACTCTGACTGTATATGTGTGATGAGATAAATTTTATCTATTGGTCGTTACTGTATAACATGTCGTATCCCTTGAGACGATTTATAAGACATTATTACATTTACCCTTTTATTAAACTTTTTCTTGTCTGTGTACTCATACATATTGACTTAGTGAAACGACATGTGAACCTTGATTGTGTCGTAACAATTATTTGATATCAAGTTATATTTTATCTTTACAAAACATTTTCTTTCCTTCATGTAGTCTTCGATGACGTTTTGATTCGTTCCCTCTTAAGAGTGTTGTATAGTAGGAGGTCAGGGGTCTGAGGCCCTTGATTCCTCAGACTCTCGGAGGTCGAGGTGTGGAGTAATGGGACGAAAGTTAGTAGAGAATCCCTTTAAGAAACGGGATCCGTTTTCTCCGAGTCTTTACCTCCTACCCTTCCTGTCTTCTCCGAGGTAAGGACCGTAGGTATCAATCTAGGGACTTGTATAAAGGGACATTTTTATGACGAGTAACTTACCGGTGTAGTATATCAAGACAACCTTGAAATGAAGATTCATAATACCCAATTTATATTGATTGGTGGTACATATTATACCAAAGATACCTCAAGGTGTATTGAGTGAAGATGTTTGTTTGGTGACCTTAAGACCGTGAGGTTGTCCTCCTGACGGACACGTTGAGAGTTTACTCTCTCCTTCTATTTAATTACACAAAACCCTGGCAACTGAAGTAGCCTGTTCCTTTCTGAAACACAGTAAAAACGAACTCTCGAAAGAATATCACGGAGGACTAGTAAGATCTCTATTTCTTTATATTCTCTTGTTCATTTTATATTCTCTTACTCATTTTTAGTCTTCCTTTAGATTAAAATCGAAGAAACCCATAAAACTATTACTTTTGATGATTTCGTATGGTTTATTTTCACTCTAGTCATTTAATTCAAATAGATTTAAGTCTAATAATTTGACATGAAATTGGTGAAATCATATTAACATACACACGTACGTGTATGTGTGTCTAATCCCTCTTCACCTGTTTTATTAAGTACATCAAGAAGAATCACTTTGACTTTCAAATCAATTGGGACTTTTCTACGGTAATAATGTACTCGATATCCAGTAGCAAATACACGTTCAATCGGTGGTCTGGTGTACATAGAAAAAACCCCTGGGAATCGTTTTGTTCTGTAAATTGAAGATCATGTATCTTTATAAAAATGTAAACGTTCCCAAAAAAAGACCATTTTTCTTTGGGGCACTAAACTTTTACGTTCTCTACTTTGTCCGAAAATTTTTACTAAGAAGTCATTAATTGTAAAAATGTATTTTCTTTACGGGACGTTTATACATTTCTCGTAAATATTCACAGTCCTGTCTCTACTTTTTTTTTTAGGTCATTTGGAACTATAGTACGTAAACTCGTTAAGGATACACGATTCCCGAAATGAAGATAATACAAGAAATTAGGAGTGATTTCCTTCTTTAATTGAGTGTGTAAAGTAGTTACTCTTTGAATTCCGTCTCTCTGATTTCTTGAACGGGTTCAGAAGCTTCAGACGTTCATTGTCTCACTTGTGAACTTAGGTCCACGTCTATTGAGTACCGGTCCGAGAGTCGATGAGACGACGGAGTGTTTACCGTCTTCAGGTTCACGGTGATAATTTGTAATCGATAATAATGGTTCTTAACGGGGTGCCCCTAGAAATATCACGTTCATAGTACACGTTTTGTGAGGGTTTCCCAAAGAGAAATCTTTTCTCATGTGAACGGTCTCCTTCCACAAAGACTTATAGTAATAGTCATTGTTTAGGAATTTAAATTAGATATGAAAAACCCGTTATTTGTTATATTGTTCATAGTAAAAATCTTTATTTGGTACTTGTTACGTTAGACGTATTTTTATTCGTATTACAGAACCTCCCTATATCTACGGGACGAACTCCCTCGACCGTTTGTCTCCACCTGTCCGTTTGTGTCCCCGTGTACATACAAATGTACACACACGTGGAACTCCGTACCAAGACAATAGTAGGTTCTCTTCTTCCCTCAGTACCAGACAAGATAGAGATCGGAATATGTTTTCGAACAATTATAACCCTCCAAGTTCAGATCATTGGACTTGATCAAGTAACGTATTGGGTGAGAACTCCGAGACCGTCTTGACACCACCTTCAAACCTAGGAAAGGGGGTTCTCTCGGGTATTTCGAATTCTCGACAGTTAAGAAAGAGGACCGTCGACTAGTTACAGATAGTCAAGAACACCCATCTGGAAGTAACGAAGGAGAAGGGAGGACTCTTTACTGACGACTCGAAGATTTCGATAGTGGGAGGTGTAGAGGATTTTACATCATACAGTCTTAACGTCAGTCACACGTGGGTTGTCATAATGGGTGGGGTCGAGGGGTGGTTAAGGGTTGGTTTCGAGACCTATAAGTACTTAGTAATACTGATGAATTAGGGTCACTCAAGATGACTTAACGGAGATTTAAAGAGACCTACACACTTATCCCTTTCCGAATCGACGAGTCTTGTCAACAATCTGAGTCATGGGTACTTTCGTCCCAGACTTAGACGTAGAGTTGGAGGTGACTGACCTACCTGGGTCTTCTTTAGACAGGAGTCCTATAACTTAAAAGGAAGACATCAGTATCAGGGGTGTGGATCCCTGTCTCCTCGGACCACCCGATGTCAGGTACCCTAGTGTTTTCTCGACCTGTACTGAATCACTGATTTGTTGTTCCCTCATTTCTTTTCGTCTCTGTAACGGAAGAACGGTCCCGCTTGTTTGTCCACGAGACTTAGGTCACCAAATATTGTTTTACGAGTTAAAGAGGAACGAACCGTCGTCTTCAACAAGATCGATCCTATCTTCAATCTAAGGTTCACTAGTCTTGACCTTGTCACAAACGGTACACTACAGTCCGCCAGTTCACCCGGTCAATTCAGTGTTAAGTCATCCCTTTAGAATGTCAACTTTCGACCGTTCTGTTTATCGATTATATATTGGGTTTCCGGTCTTTAATCATAGAGTTTTGTTTCTGAACTTTTAGTCTGTTTGAAACCAAGTCAAACAACGTGCCCTTCCATCTCTCGTTTCTTTCCACAGCTTCCCGTGACAACATTTCTTGGAATTTCATAAAAATTCACTTTTTTTTTCACTTTCACTTCAGCGAGTCAGCACAGTCAGCACAGACTGAGAAACACTGGGGTACCTGACATCGGATTGTCCGAGGAAGCAGGTACCCTAAAAGGTCCGTTCTTACGACCTCACCCAACGGTAAAGGAAGAGGTCCTCTAGAAGGGCTGGGTCCCTAACTTGGGCCCAGAGGGAGGAACATCCGTCTGTGAAATGGGAGACTCGGTTTCCTGTATGTCCGTCCAAACAGTCCAAATGTCGTTTCACACGTATGAAGAACGAGGACGGGTAGGAAGCGTACTCAACCTTGTCAAAGTCCGGGTCCCCATACGTAGTCACTCAATGTGATATCTTTTCGAGGAAGGAGTCTCGACACTATAATGGAACCGAGGTAGACTTATAAAAATAGATGAAAATGGATATAAACTGGTGTCTGGCCGACTTTAGAGTTCAGGGAAGACAGTCTACAAGACAGATTTTCGAAACGTCTATTCAGAGTTCCAGGGTTAGTTGAGAGTGAATTTCGAAACGTCTGGATTAACGTCCAACTGACCGTTTGTTCTATACTATTTTGTTTTTAGACTTTCGGAAAAGTACCAGAAGTTTCGAATCTGGTAGTCAGAGTTGAATAATATCGAAGAGGACGAATGGAGGAAGATCGAAGTGATCAGAAAAACAAGGGACTAGTAAGGTTCGAGGGGAAGGTGAGGATCTGGGTCCGGGACGGAGTTCAGGACATGAAATATTCCAAGGTAGATGGAAAGGAAGAAAGTACAGGAAGGGACATCCCACTCCAGTTTTCTGTTCCCTGTACGGTGACTCTGGGTCATGGAGGGTGGGAAAATCTAGTGTGAACCCTAAGGATCCTGGAGTCTTCCGAGATTGGTTTGTCGGAGGTTGGACGGGGATCTTGGACGTTCCTCCAAAAGGGATGGAAGTAGGAGGACTCTCTTGGTGGGGGTGGAGATCTAAGAGACAATACATCGTATAGCACCTTATATCACTGTGTTACATCAATAATTTGTTTCTTTAGTTTAATAAGTTGTATAAAACAATCTTTATACTTCTCAATTTAATTTTCGTCACGGAAGTCGACACGGGACGGACTTGCAGTTGAGTGATTTTGCAGTAATTTGGTCTTTCAGTCCCTTTGAGTCGAGTTCAATGAGGGTTCTGTTGAAATCAAGAACAGAGAAGACTACTTTTAGGTCCTTGAACGAGGATCAGAAAGTTATATGCGTCACGAAGTTCCAAACTCCTAATTTGGGTCGTAAAGTGTTCAGGTAACGGTTTAATTACGATGTTATGTTAGTAATAGTAACTGTCATTTCTGACCGAAAAATTTTATAAAAGGTTCAGCCTTACAGTTAGTATAAACCTGACACCACGTCTCTAATCTACCTCTTCCGTTACCGTGGGGTGAGGTCATGAGAACGGACCTTTTAAGGTACCTACCTCCTCGGACCATCCGATGTCAGGAACCCCAGCGATCCTCAGTCTGTGTTGACTCGCTGAAGTGAAAGTGAAAAGTGAAAGTACGTAACCTCTTCCTTTACCGTTGGGTGAGGTCACAAGAACGGACCTCTTAGGGTCCCTACCCTCTCGGACCACCCGACGGCAGATACGCCAACGTGTCAGCCTATGATGACTTCACTGAATCGTCGTCGTCGTCTCTAATCTTATAAATCATGAACGTTAGAATTTTATTAACGAGTACCTGTGACCAAACGACTATGTTTGATTCACTATTTACATTTAATTTTACTGGTCTACGATATGCCGATAAGTCTTCCGACCATATCTCTTCACGTTGACAGAAAGTTTTGAATGGAGACGAATAGATGTATACATACAAAGAGAAAGATTCAAGTTGGTGCACCTCACACACCTACAGGTAAAAGAATTGAGTCTAAATAATCTTTTGTTGTCCTTTTGAAAGACGATTAGGAAGTAACTCCTAACTCAGGGTCCCTCCGTTCTTACTTCCCTTTTTCGTCTATGCCGTTTCTTCTTCTTTTTCCATTTATCTGAGAAAGAGCATAAATGACTCGAGTGATCTGGAAATTTTCTCTGAAGTGTTCNAAAAAAAAAAAAATTTAGTAATTAAGAATGCACGCAAGGGTTTGTACATTTTCTCTGAAGTGTTCAACAAACAATTACATCCTATAGAGGTCTTTCCGTAAAAACCTTAATGACGTAAAACCTTAGAAACTTCCCGTTCTTTAAATAGAAAGTCGAAAAAAAGGAACAGGCCAAAGGGTATCCCGTAATTGAGTGACGACAAGGACGGTACATTTCTGTTTCTCTAAAACTATGAAGGATGACACCTGACCTTCTTTTCGTAAATAATTGTCTATGAACGTACCGTTTACGGTCTCCTATTTAACTATACTAAAACATTTCTATTGGTATAGGACGGGTGATCGGTAATGACCCTGACAGTGGTCTGACCTACGTACCCCTGGGTGGTAGTAGGTCTTGGTACTAGGTATACCAAAACTCTCTTGTATCTGCACTTGACTTTCCCTTATACTACTCATTGTGGTAGGGGTGTAGGAAGGTCAGGTTATCGTCGTGATTAATGACGTTAGAAAGGAGTCCACTCTGTAACAAAGATTAAATGTAAGAACTTACCCTCCCACCCTTACCAGTCAAAGACCTTGAAGGTGAACCGACAAGATTTTTATTTCCAGGAATTAAATGTATCACCTCCCTTGTATATACTCTCAAGACTATAGATAAGGTCAACTATGGATAAGGTAAGTATATAAGTTCCTGATCCTTTTATTGGTGTCTGATGTCCCGTCCAGACGACTGAGTTAACAGGATGACACTTAACCTGAACCCGATTATGGGGCGAATAGTAGACCGATGCCATTGAAGACGAGATTTGTCTTCTGGCCTATCGTAAAACCAAGAGGATTATAGTCACAACCCGAAGGGATCACCGAGTCTACCATTCTTAGGTGGACGTTACACTCTCTGGACCCAAGCTAGGGACCCAACCCTTCTAGGGGACCTCCTCCTATACCGTTGGGTAAGGTCCTAAGAACGGACCTCTTAGGACCACCTGTCTCCTCGGACCTCCCGACGTCATGTACCCCAACGTTTATCAGTCTGTGTTGACTTACTGATTCGTGTCGTGTCGTGTTATAGTCACAATCACGGTCGAGTTTGGAGTACAGATTGTCTAAACTTTTCGGACTCATCAACGGGAAAGGAGACCTTGTCAATGCGACCATTTACTGGCTTCCAGGGGAATCCCTTCTTAGTCTTTTCCGTAAATAGTATATATAGATACCACCGTGACTGTCTGAGAAGGAGTACCCCTGTCCAGAGGGAAAGCCATTTACTTGAGATCCAGATATTAGGGTAATCAAGATCTTTAACCCACTAAAAAAGTGACATCGTGACTACAGTCAAAAGGTCGAGAGTTGAAAGATAATGTGTTTAGTTTGTTACGGGTCCAGTCAATAGGTAGATAGAATGGGGATTTTAGTGGTATCTAGGTACATTCGAATCAGTGAGACTAAAGATGAGACTGAAACTACGGTAACACTGAGACTCTTAATTCAGGACGGTGACCAGAGACAGTAAGACTTTAGGGTGGTCGGAGTAATTATAGTCCGTCGGATTGAAGATGCGGTGTATATGTCAGTACCGGTCGTCTCTTCTCCGTGGTGGTTCGAAGGATTTCTTTGACCTCATGGATCGTGATCATATAAAGAATAACGACATCTCTACTCTCACTCGAGACCTGGGAAGGTCTCCTATATTAGTCACTATTCGAGAGGCCAACATGTAGCATTTAGGTAAGATTGCAAGGAATAGACCTCGACGGTTACTCCACATCATCTCCGTCAGAAACTCTTGTCATAATAGAACAATCCGTGTAAATCCATTCTAGTGACGTGTCGGAGATCCTTTCCTTTCTCCTCCGACGAAAGGAAACCGTTTCTTTCGTCCATCTACGGTGACCGGGTCTTTATAAGGTCCTTTAAAAAAATCAAGAAAGAATTCACATAGGTGAGTTTATAGAAGTAATGTCTGTCTAGAAGGACGGGAGAAAAGGCGGACCCAGGACTCTAAAAGTATATCGTACAAGTACCTGCGATGCTTAAATTAAAGGAAATGGAGAGATGACAGAAATATTAATATGAGACATAGACTAAAAGTTGATTTCAACTTTGATGAGGTCTCATAAGATGAGACTCTGGTCTGACAAAAACTGTGGAAACCAAAAGTCTCCTAGGAAATTCAATCGTTCTTCGACGGGACTCAGATAGTAAAAGAAAATTATTCTGAACGTGACGGTGGCTTTCGTCGGTGGGGTATATTGTTTAGAGTATTAATGGTAAATGGTGTAATACTAGAGTGTCACGGAACGGAAGACGGAACGTAGAGGAAGGTTGATTAGTCCCCACTTTAAAGTAATTACACTAGAGTGACGGTCCCAATAATAATGGGGGTGATGGTGACTCGTCACCCCAGAGATAACGGAAATCAGTTCATCCGTTCAGTTGAGATTTTAAAGTAGGACTCTCAAGCGTAGGACCTTGGACAACCCCGTAGTGTCCACCGTGATCGTCATTTCTTGGGTGGACGGTTGTGTCTCACTGTATTCTCTGTGTCTAAACTAGGGACCCAGTCCTTCTAGGGGACCTCTTCCCGTACCGTTGATGAGGTCATAAGAACGGACCTCTTAGGGTACTTGTCTCGTCGGACCACCCGGTACCAGGTATCCCAGTGTTTCTCAATCTGAACTGACTTCGTTGACGTGTGTATGTGTGTGTGACCTTGGACAAAAGAATCGGAGTTAAGGTTGCCTCAGATCCGAAAACACGGTAACAAAATAACCCTCACGTTAAGATGTCTTTTTTTCCTCCTTTTTTCTCTTCAGTCGGTCCCTTCCTCTCCTCCATTTATGTTTCATCTCGTAATTATTCAACTGGTATCGAGGTATTCCGTATGGTACTTAACAGGTCAGTAGGACCCTGGAGAGATCTTTTCGGTATTTTCGATGTCACAGAACTTTATGAACAATCCCTTTTCTTTCCACCCGTTAAATAGATGACTAACGAAACACAAAGGATGAGAGAAGTCTGTTCAAACGGAGTATATCGTACTTACGGGGAAGAAGGTGTAAGGGAGACTTGTAGATGACCAAGGTCTAGCTAGTTTGTCCAGTATCTCAATGACAGTATCGTCGCTTCTTGGAACCTTGTATTACCTAGATACTTCTGTCTATATATTAGATCCAGAACCGTTCGTGTTCATTCCTCTTTACAGTAGAGTGTTGAAACTCGGTAAGTTTCAATAACAATTTTGAGAGTTTCTCTTTGTTTCGACCTATACTCAATTTCCGTCATTTTTGTCTAAATAAGTCATGGATGACGATATCAATTCTCTCAGGTTACATTTGGTTTGAGTTGAAACTAGGTACATCTACACTGACCCGTAAGATTTCCCTCTTTCTACTTCACCTCTCTCCCTCTTTCATTCATCTTCGAGTTGTCTCAGTCCGTTCTCCTTTTAATATAAATTTTTTACCCATCGCTCCAACCAGATACCCTAGTGTTTTTCAGTCTGTGATGTCTTCGCTGAATCGTGCGTGTTTGTGCACATGTAAATCAGGGTGGGAAGAGATTCTTCGGACCTCCGACATTGTCAAGGACAGACTGACTGTCTACCTTTGGAGTCGGTGGAATTTTCTTCTGGGGACGAAATCGGAAGATCTCGGTGTACATCGGAGAAGTCAAAGTCGAGACAGGTCCGAAGATCCGTAAGAGAGGACTGTAGGTGACTGAGGTCGTCCGGTCGGGACTGAGTGGTTCGATCGAGTCACAGGGTCTCGGGATCAACCCTTTTTTTTCAAGTCTTTATGGTCATTCTTTTAATCGAAGGAAACGTCAACTCATCGTAGAGGAGTTGGGACTTTCTTTGTCGTTCTTTTTGGTATTTTGTAGAGGAGTTGAGGACTGACAAGAGACTTTCTGTGACGTCAATTCTAATTAATTCGAAGATTTGGAGGTTTCCACATTCTATTGAGACCAAAGAATAACAAGTTTCTCTTTAACCGTAAAACAACGACATCAACGACGACGACAAACCCCCCTATAGTCCGTAACGACGGATAAATAATATTTAAGTATAAAATCAGAGTGACTGAAGTAAATTGACCTACGACCAAATAAATTTCAGTCAAATTACCGTTTCGTTGAATGCATTTTTGACTCTCCGACGGGGAGACTTTAACAAATTATGTCTATATCTCGGTCGTTAGTCTCAATGGAGACTTAGGATTACGTTGAGACACTTTTTGGATGGACAAGACCGAAGTCTCCGAGATGAGGGATGACGTTTCTACGTAAACCTGAAAAGTTTGTAGATCGAAGTTTAGAATTTTTATTTAGATTTATAAGTCAAGTCAAGTCAAGTCTTCGAGTCAGCACAGACTGAGAAACGCTGGGGTACTTAGCGTCGTGCGGTCCGGAGGGACAGGTAGTGGTTGAGGGTCTCAAGTGAGTCTGAGTGCAGGTAGCTCAGGCACTACGGTAGGTCGGTAGAGTAGGAGACAGCAGGGGAAGAGGAGGACTGGGGTTAGGGAGGGTCGTAGTCCCAGAAAAGGTTACTCAGTTGAGAAGAGTACTCCACCGGTTTCATGACCTCAAATAATCTAACAGTTTTTAGAGATAGTATCTTTTGGACCTGGTTCTCTTAAGAAAAGGTTTCTCAATAAAGGGGTCATTATTAGATAACCTAGTTCCTCCCATTTATTAGACCTATCCAATAAAGAATAAAGTTGGTTTAAAACAATCTTCTGACACCCGTTTACTCTTTAAAACGGGTAAACGAGTATAAATTCACTAGGAACTCAACTTATAAACCTGATTAACGGGTGGATTCTTTACCAACCAACCATAAAATATGTATGTGTGTATGTGTGGTACGTGTGTGTGTATATATATAAACTGCAGAAGAAGTTGTTACCTGTAAACACAACAAAGATACATAACCGGTAACATTTGTCGTAACGATACAGAAAAGTTTAATCTTGAAAACAGAAAAACATATATATGAACCCTTACCCTAACGAACTAGTATACTGTCGAGATAAAAATCAAAAAATTCCTCGGATGATATGATAAGAGGTCTCACCGACATGGTTGAATGTAAGGATGGTTGTCACATCTATCTAAGGGAAAAGAGGTGTGGGAGATACTGTAAATAATAAACATTTGAAAAACTACTGTCGGTAAGACTATCCGCACTCCACTATCGAGTAACACCAAAACTAAACGTAAAGAGATTATTAATCTCCATGACTCTTAGAAAAATACAAGGGTAACCAGTGGACATACAGAAGAAACCTTTTTTATAGACAAATCCAGAAGACGGGTAAAAAACTAGTCCAACAAACAAAAAAGTTACAACTCAATATACTCAACAAACATATAAACAGTAGTATAACAAATGTTATAAAAAAGGGTTGGGTATCCAACAGAAAAGTAAAACAAACATCAAAGGAAATGATACGTTTTCGAAAGTTCAAACGAATTCAGGGTAAAAAATTTCAAATAAAACGGAATCTCTGACTAGGTTCTTATATAACGATACTAAATACAGTCTATTACAGATACAAGAGGAGATCCTAATATACCAAAATCCAGAATACAAATCCAGAATTTGGTAAAAGTCAAAGAAAAAAATATACAACACTCCCTCACGAGATTAAAGTGACTAAATGTACATCAACAGGTTGAAGAGGTTCCCGAAGGGTCCACCGAACCACCATTTCTTAGTCGGACGGTTACGTCCTCTGTGTCCTCTGTACCCAAACTAGGGACCCATTCCTTCTAGGGAACCTCCTCCTTTACCGTTGGGTAGGGTCGTAAGAACGGACCTCTTAGGGTACCTGTCTCCTTGGACCACCTGATGCCAGGTACCTCAACGTTTCTCAGTCTGTACTGACTCGTTGACTTTTGCGTGTGTGCAGGTCGAGAAGGTTGTTGTGGACAACTTCTCTGACAGGAAAGAGGTAACACAACATAGAAGAACGGAGGAAACAGTTTCTAATTGACCGGTATCCACATACCCAAATAAAGACCTGAGAGAAGACGAGGTAACTCAAGTACAGAAACCTTCCTAATACGGAGGTCGAAACGAGAAAAAGGAGTTCTAACAAAACCGTTAAGACTCAGAAAACACCAAGGTATATTCAAAATCGTACTAAACAAGATTAAGACACTTTTTACAACACTCATAAACTATCTCTAACACAATTTAGACATCTAACGAAACCCATCATACCAGTAAAATTATTATTAATAGGGTTAGGTTCTCGTACCTATTAGAAAGGTAAAGAGATTTAATAGAAGCTAAAAGAAATAATCACAAGGTGTCAACAGTCGTATATCCAGAAAGTAGAGGTTCCAATTCAAATAAGGATCCATAAAAAACTACACTGAAATTTGTCCTAGAAAAAATTGAAAGAGAAAGACTATAAAGAAATAATCAAATTTCTTTACATGTTTAAATACAAAAATTAGAACATACTACGATGTAACGACTCAAGTAATCAAGATTATGAAAAACACACCTCTGGAATGCCAAGACTCATAGTACAGTAGATGTTTATCACAGGACCTCTCTCCGTATCGCTATGTGAGGTCATAAGAACAGACCTCTTAGGGGCATCTGTCTTCTCGAACTCCTCAATGTCAGATACCCCAGCGTTTCTTAACCTGTGTTCACTCACTGATTTGTGTTTTTCACAGTTAATGGAGAAGAAAAGATTAAACCTGTTGAAAATGAAGAAAAAGAACAGATTGACGATACCGATTTTGAAGGTTATGACACAACCTATCTTCACCACTTTCATCCGTAGAAACAGAACAAAGACTTAAATCGTCCTTCCGAAAATCAAAAAGTGGTCAATCATAATGCAACTGACATTCAAACAGTATTCACCGAAAATAACATAACTCTATACAAGGGAGATTTGGGTGAATTTCCTCTCTAACTTTTAATCTCTATGGTTCCCTTGTAAAGTCCTTTTCTACCCGAGTTATTTCCTGTATTTACCATCCCTGGATTGTCTTCGTCTTCTATAATTCTTCTCCACCGTTCTTATGTGTCTTCTTGACATGTTTTTTCTAGAAGTGCTGGTTCTATTAGTACTACCACACTAGTGAGTGGATCTCGGTCTGTAGTACCTTACACTTCAGTTCACCCGGAATCTTTCGTAGTGATGCTTGTTTCGATCACCTCCACTACCTTAAGGTCACCTCGATAAAGTTTAGGACTTTCTGCTACGACACTTTCCCGACGTGAGTTATACGGTCGTTTAAACCTTTTGAGTCGTCACCGGTGTCCTGACCTTTTCCAGTCAAAAGTAAGGTTAGGGTTTCTTTCCGTTACGGTTTCTTACGAGTTTGATGACGTGTTAACGTGAGTAAAGTGTGTGATCATTTCATTACGAACTTTAAGAGGTTCGGTCCGAAGTCGTTATACACTTGACACTTGAAGGTGTACAAGTTCGACCAAAATCTTTTCCGTCTCCTTGGTCTCTAGTTTAACGGTTGTAGGTGACCTAGTACCTTTTTCGTTCTCTCAAGGTCTTTTTGTAGATAAAGACGAAATAACTGATACGGTTTCGGAGACTAACACATCCACACCTAGTGTTATTTGACACCTTTTAAGACTTTCTCTACCCTTATGGTCTGGTGGACTGGACGGAGAACTCTTTGGATATACGTCCAGTCCTTCGTTGTCAATCTTGACCTGTACCTTGTTGTCTGACCAAGGTTTATCCTTTTCCTCATGCAGTTCCGACATATAACAGTGGGACGAATAAATTGAATACACGTCTCGTGTAGTACTCTTTACGACCCGATCTCCTTCGTGTTCAACTTTAGGTCTAAAGGTCCTCTTTATAGTTATTGAAGTCTATACGTCTATTAGAAGTCTATACGTCTACTGTGGTGGGAATACCGTCTTTCACTTCTTGATTTCTCAGAGAACTACTTTCACTTTCTCCTCTCACTTTTCAACCAAATTTCGAGTTGTAAGTCTTTGGATTCTAGTACCGTAGACCAGGGTAGTGAAGTACCCTTTGTCTACCCCTTTGTCACCTTTGTCACCGACTGAAATAAAAAGACCCGAGGTTTTAGTGATGTCTACCACTAACGTCGGTACTTCAATTTTCTGAATGAGGAACCTTCCTTTCAATACTGGTTGGATCTTTCGTATAAGTTTTCGTCTCTGTAATGAAACGGTTGTTTCCAGGTAGATCAGTTCCGATACCAAAAAGGTCGTCAGTACATACCTACACTCTCAACCTGACACTTATTTCGACTCCCGACTTCTTAACTACGAAAACTTGACACCACAATCTCTTCTGAGAACTCTCAGGGAACCTGACGTTCCTCCAGGTCGGTCAGGTAGGATTTCCTCTAGTCAGGACCCACAAGAAACCTCCCTGACTACAACTTCGACCTTGAGGTTATGAAACCGGTGGACTACACCTCTTGACTGAGTAAACTTTCTGGGACTACGACCCTCCCTAACCCCTTCCTCCTCTTCCCCTGCTGTCTCCTACTCTACCGACCTACCGTAGTGGCTGAGTTACCTGTACCCAAACCCACCTGAGGCCCCCAACCACTACCTGTCCCTCCGAGCCACACGACGCCAAGTACCCCAACGTTCCTCAGCCTGTACTGACTCACTGCCTTGACTTGACTTACAACTTAAAACAGTTTCGGAAAAAGACGAAGATAACTCTACTAGTACACAAACAGAAAGGAAAACAATTACACAACATACTGGAACTAAACGTATACAACTTCGTAGGAACATTGAGGTCTTATTTAGAACTGGTACCACTACTAGTACCACCAGTACTGAACTAGTACCACATACTATGAAAGAACATCGTAATCTAAGACAAACGATTATAAAACAAATTTTAAAAAAGTAAATATAAGTGGTTTCTATAACCGGGTATTAAGAGAAAAAATATCACAGAAACCAAAACCATAGTCCCGTTGTCACCAAAGTATCTTCCTTAAACCCTGCCAAAAGAGGAGTAGTTAAAAAGTCTTAACAAACTCTCCCTATCCATATTCAAGAAAAAACATACAAAGTATCTAAGAGGTAACTTCGGTAAGTCAGGACTTGAAAGTAAACATCTATCAACCCAAAAAAACAATAATAATAATAATGTCTAAGACAAAGTGAAGACCACTAGTTAGACAAGTTTAATAGACAAGAAGTACCAAACCGAAATTGTCCGATATACAAAGATCTTTGAACAGATAAAGAAGATCCAACAGGTTAAAAAACCGTATATTGACGAGTATCATAAGAGGAAATAAAAACATAAAGACATAAAACAACAACATAAAGACACCATACTCAACAATAATAAGGAGAGAGTAAAACAAATAAACCCAGGACAGAGAACCACTCAGACTGATCTCCGAATAAATATTTTTATTCTAAATAGAAAAGTCTTTGGTCAAGAACCAAAGTAACTGGAAAAGATAACAAAAAATTAGAGATTAATTAAATAAAAGAGAATACTAATAATAAAGGTATGACGACGACCAAAAACGATAAGAAAAAAGATTAAGAAAATTCACTATCTAATCCAATAAAAGAACACAAAAATTCTTTCTGGACATAGTGATACTTGAAGGGAGAATCTTGATTAAAACGACTTAGGGTATCTAAAACATTTTAACACTAAAGTAAAAGTAAACAGAATTCCATAAAAGAGTAAAGAAGAAACTAAAGTAGTAACTGGGTAACCAAAAAATGATCGTACAACAAATCAGAGGTAGACAAGTAAGAAAAGAACAAAAAGAAAGAGACGAACTAAAGATTAAAGTGTGTCAACACCAGTCTTTTTTACGAACTTTAGTAAAGATAAGAATTTGAAACAACTCCAAATAAAATACTAGATTATACACCAGATAGGATCTCTTGTAGGGTACGTGTGAACTTTTCTTACACATAAGACCAACAAAAGAAAAAGAAAAAAACTTCCCCCATCGACACCACAGGTCATCTATGACTAATGTAGATGAACCAGATAACACAGTAAATCCTGGAGACAATGAAATAACTAAAAGAAATACTTACTAAACGGGTAACTACAGTCTCTCCATAACTTCAGAAGATGATAATATGATAACAACTAAGGAAGGAAAAGACCAAAAACCATAAACAAAATATATAAATCTACATGGATATAAAAACAACAACAAATCAGAGGTTCAACACAGGTTCAGAAACGTAGGGGTACTCGGACGATCCGAGCAGACACCCTAAAAGGTCCGTTCTTATGACCTCACCCAACAGTAAAGTCCATGTATGTATAATTGTTTACATTATAAGAGAAGAACATAACCAGGGAAATAGTAATATATTACAGGAAGAAACAGAAAGAAGTGTCGGAAACAAAATTGGGAGAAAACAGACTATACTCAAAACGATGGGGACGAAAGAACATTAAAGATAAACATGCTTTTTAGAAAAAGGTATGGGAATGGAAGTCAGACACACAGAAAGTGGGACTTCACTCGGAGAACATCCGTCATATAACATCCAAGAGCCAAACTTTTGTTTTTAGGTGGACGGTAAATACAGAAAACTAACCTTATAATTCAAGTAACCGTAAATTTTATTAATAACTATTCATATAAGAGTAACGGTAAAAGTAGGAACAAAAGGTTAAGAAGAAACGAGTAAGGAAAAAAACAAAAAGGAAAACACCAAACTACCCAAAGAAAACATCATATGAACTTAAGAAAAGAAAAAATAAATACACTTAGATAACGTATAAAAACTTGAGGTATTTTATAACGTATAAAAATTGAGGTACCTCAAGTCCACCCGACACTGAGTACTGACATAGATGAGGGAAATTTGACTATTAGTAAGTTCAAGTTTGTAAGATTTAATAGATGTGAAAATATGAAAGAGGGGGTGTGAAACACTAAAACCACAGTATAAAATTGTAGAAGTACGAATAAAAAGTAACGATTAACATCGATATTAAACGAAAATGTTAAATAAAAAAATTAGACATATTACCGAATAAATTTACTAGAAGTTAGGAGAATGTATACACAGAAAGGATAATACTAAAAGGGAAAGGATACCTTAGACCGAAGAAAAAATAAAGTATTTCTAGGAAGTTATCAAGAGAATCCCATCCTAATCTTGACGACTAAAGAAAGTCAAAAAAGGAACAGACTCTTCAATAAAGAGAGAGGAACATAAGATTTACTATTAGAAAATCCTATCTCGTGGGACCAAACGTCCAAAAAGGAAAAGTCCTGAAACTGTATAGTACGATGAGGGACGTTATCCAAAAATAATAACGAAATATCCGAAGACTTCACGTAAATAAATGGTCACAGTCTCACCCTTTTTTACTTTACCCTTACTGAAAGAGGACTAAAAGTATTCGGTAAGATCTTCGATAATGTCACTTCGTATACCCATACATTGGTAAAGGAAACGGAGTCTTTTCTAGTAACTCGTCGTTATTGTTTTTATAGAAAGGACCTACTAAAAGTTGTTTTAATGTTATAAATGTCATCTATTATAGACACCAATCTCAACGACCCTCTTTTCCTTATCTAACATTTAAAAGATTGGACTTAAAAATTTTCGTTTAATTTTTGAAGAAAATATATAGACATTGAAACACACTAGTACTATAGTATAAAATTTGGAGTCACTTTCCAAACCTAAAAGTTTTATCCCTCTTAAAGACTCTTGTTCGTGTGGTTTTGGACGGTTGTGTGTTCTCGGTGATGTCTAAACACCTGTTTGGTCGGTTCGTTGGTGTCCGAAGAAACGAACATACGTGTATTACTTCCGGTTTAGTTTTGTTAATAAAAAGTTTTACTAAGTCATGTGAGAGGGAATAAAAAGATTTCGGTCATAGATAAGGATTCTATAAGAATTCTATTTTGTATGTATATCTAAGATAGAGAAATCCAATACATATGTTTTGAGAAAGAAAAGAATGGTGGATAAAAATCTTTAATAATCAAATTTAATAACTCAAGACACAAAAAATTCCTTTTGTAAAACAGAATTGATAGATCGAAATCTTTTGTTTCAAGAAATTCGATAAAATCCTAAATTACACTAAATAATTTTCCTTTTCCTCGAGACTTTTATTAGAGTAGATCTCCCAAAAAACGTTTCATTTTTCCTGTTCAGGTAACGTAAGAAAGAGTGTCACAAAAGAGATACGTCACCAAAAAAACAATAGATAAACGGTCACACGACTGATTGTAAAAATCTATTAACACAAAAGATTCTAATTATAACTAATGCACCAATATTAAGTAAATCGACAATCTTTAGACTTGAAGATGGACCGACTTCGTTTACAATTTAAGGATTTAATCAAGACCTAACCAAACAAACAAAAAATTTATCGTTAAGTGGGAAATAAATTCCATAAAATGACGAACATTAATCATCATTCAACATTATAATTTTCATTTCACCTATTGTTCTGTTAAAATTCAAGTACCCATATCGTAGTAGGGTATCTAAGTAGCATAGGGGGAGGGGTCATAAATAGACGACTTCAGGATTAGGGGTCACACTACCATAAACCTCTATTCGGAAATTGCTCCACTGATCCAATTTATCCAGTATTCCCACTCTAAGATTAGGTTGTACTATAGGAATATTCTTCTCTTCCTTTGTGGTCCCTACGTGGTTTTGTCTTTTTTTCTGGTACACTTGTATGTCACTCTTCCGTCGATAGACTTTCGGTCCCTCTCTCGGGATCCTCTTTGGTTTGGAACCTGTGGAACTAGAAGCTGACGGTAGGAGGATTGACACTCTTTTATTTAAAGAAAATTCAATGGGTTCAAACACCACAAAACAATACTGTTGGAATCTTTTGATTATGTTGTAGACTCCGAAAATTTAGTGGTTCATAAAAATTCGGTGTCTATTTACAGATACTTACTATTATCCTTTTTTTTTCGGGTGTCCTTAGAACGTTTATTAAATTGTCTTTTTATTATTGACCAAGATATGTGTTATCGTTTATCTTTCTGGTACACAGATCTACGAAATTACTGATGTGGTGTCAATTTGACTAACGAGGTTTCGATCCGATACAAGTCTCATTGGTTGAATTAGTGGTATATACCTAACCCTGAGTCGGGTCTTTTCTATGTCTCTTTAGTATGAAGGAGACACGTGGTGATGATAGAGAGGATAACAAAACGAACCTGAAGAAAGAAGTTTCCTCTGTAAGTCCCCGTAGATAAGATAAAGATGAATCTAAAGGTTTGATACCCTGTATATTTTTGGGAGTTTCGCTGAAGTGAAAGTTATAAAATTCCCAACTAAACGATTTCAATGACTTATGTTTTAGACTGTTCCGGTACTGGGATAGAGTTAATGTAGGTGACAGGAACTCAAAGAAAACTGGAGAAACTGTTAATATTAAGTAAGTCGTATATACGACTGAAACCTATTTCAACAACTTCTATTAAAGTTACATTACTTGAGTCAGTGTAAGTAAGGATTAGGTAATAAAAGGTGGTGGGTAGATACTGATTAAGTGTTATCGACTTTTTGGAGTTCCTTATATAAAAATTATACTAGGATGAAAATTTTTAAGTGTGAAAAGAAGTCAAACAGGGGTATTAGTACTATAGTCCTTCGATTTACGTTTACATAAAACCGAAAATTAAAAACTGAAAAATTTTGATATACGTACCCTATAGAGTTGTGTACTCCTTTTTTTTTAGGTCATCGAGAGTAAGAAAACAGAGAAGAGTAAGTGTACAGTAGGGTCAGAGAAATAGTTTCTGGAATATGGTGTGACACTCGGTTCACAGACGAGTAAGAGGGGGTCGAAAAAGTGAGGACGGAGTGGAGTCCTCGAACCAGAGAGCAGGGGAGGACGTAAACAGGTGTGGTATCGTCGAAGAGACATCAGTGTATCGAGGATTGATGGTGGAGGTGTCACTCCAAACGAAGTGAAGTGAGGACCACCGAAACACTGCAGATCCTAGTGGCAGGAGGGAGTGATGTAGGACAAAAAGATCAATGTAACCGGGGTCCCTCTTCACGCCACCATTCCGACGAGAAGACAAATGGCGGAACAGAAGAAGTAAGGGACGTGTGACAGGGGTGTTGTGGTTCGTGTATTCCGACGTCTTACCCACGATACGAAAGGACTTTGTAACACCCTTTATATCTCACTTAATGATATATCCTTTTTTGTATCTTGACCTACGATATCCAGATTTCCTTGTCTTTATTCCCAGAGGAACCCGGTCGTGAAATCAAGATCTGAACGAAACTGATGGAAGGAAGTATCAAGTGATAATGGGAGGAAAGGAGAAGTGTCACACCATAATTGGGATGAAATCTTTATAAGATCAGGGATTGTGTGTTCACTGAAGGATCAGGATCCGAGAGACGGAACATAGGGTGGAGGTAGATCTCGTTAAGTAGACTTCGACTTGTAAAGGGGTTTAGACGTAACAATAGGGTCTCTTCCGTTACCGTGGGGTGAGGTCATGAGAACGGACCTTTTAGGGTACCTACCTCCTCGGACCATCCGACGTCAGGTACCCCAGCGTGTCTCAACCTGTGCTGACTCGCTGAAGTGAAAGTGAAAAGTGAAAATACGAAACCTCTTCCTTTACCGTTGGTTGAGGTCATAAGAACGGACCTCTTAGGGTCCCTACCTCCTCGGACCACCCGACGGCAGATGCCCCAGCGTGTCTCGACCTGTGCTGACTTAGCTGAATCGTCGTCGTCGTCGTCGTCGTGACAATAGGTCTTATTATCGGGAACCCTAGAAGTCGTCTTAAAACCCTGAGTTTCGGATGTGGGAAAGTACTTTGAAAACGATAAAATCTCTTGTCGATACGGAGGAGTGTGAAGGATTCCCTCAAATCATCTTTTATGTGTACGTATGTACATGTATAATCACACGTATCTCGTATACGTGTGTGTACCAATGTTTTACGTATGTATAAGTATGTACACATATACACGGTATGGAAAGGGTTCTTTATCTTGTTGGTTAGAGAGTAGTTATACGAATTAAGTACTTTGACACCTTATGAATCCTTCGAAAATAAAGAAAACACACACACGATAAAACCCCCCACAAAAACAGAAAATTCTTCGAAAATTTAAAGCAAACAGAATATTAAAACCGATCTATTTTAAGAATATGACCTGAAGGGGGATTAATTAGAGACTTTCTCCTCCTCCTTATCGTCTTTTGTCTAGTTGAACTCCGGTACTCATTCTAAATACAAAAGTAAATATTGTGGTGATCTATCTTAAAATTTTAGGTGAAAAAGATTTTACCTGTAGATATATTTATACACATATGAAATGTACATACCATTTCACTTATATAGTACTCATATATTAAATGATTTAAAAATGTATAGATTTGGGACGACACCGAGGATGGATCTAGTTTTGTGTCTTATAATGGTTTTGGGTCTTCAAAGCGAAAATGAGAATGGTCAATTGTGATGTTTAAAACAATGAGGGGTCTCCAAACTGTAGATTGTTATACCTGATTTAAACGTAGAAGAACTTGAAATATACTAGATTGTAGGTAACCTAGTAGTTTTTTCGTTCTCTCAAGGTCTTTTTGTAGATAAAGACGAAATAACTGACGGTTTCGGAAACTGATACATCTAGTGTTGTTTGATCTTTTAAGAAATTTTCTACCCTTATGGTCTGGAGGACTGGACGGAGAACTCTTTAGACATACGTCCAGTCCTTCGTTGTCAATATTGACCTGTACCATGTTGTCTGACCAAGGTTTAACCCTTTCCTCATGCAGTTCCGTCATATAACAGTGGGACGAATAAGTTGAATATACGTCTCATGTAGTACCCTTTGTGACTCCCCTACTTCGTGTTCGACCTTAGTTCTAACGACCCTCTTTATAGTTATTGGAGTCTATACATCTACTGTGGTGGGAATACCGTCCTTCATTTCTTCTTGATTTCTAGGAGAACTACTTTCATTTTCTCCTCTCACTTTTTCAACCGAATTTTGAGTTGTAAGTCTTTTGATTCTAGTACCGTAGGTCAGGGTAGTGAAGTATCGTTTATCTACCCCCTTTTCACCTTTGTCACTCTCCGAAATAAAGAACCCTGAGGTTTTAGTGACGTCTACCACTGACATCGGTACTTTAATTTTCTGTGAACGAGGAACCTTTTTTTCAATACTGGTTGAATCTGTTGTATAATTTTTCGTCTCTGTAATGAAACGGTTGTTTCCAAGCAGATCAGTTTCGACATCAAAAAGGTCACCAGTACATACCTACACTCTCAACCTGATATTACTTTCGACTCGTAGCTTCTTAACTACGAAAACTTGATACCACAACCTCTTCTGAGAACTCTCAGGGAACCTGACGTTCCTCTAGGTTGGTCAGGTAGGATTTCCTTTAGTCAGGACTTATAAGTAACCTTCCCGACTTCGACTTTGAGGTTATGAAACCGGTGGACTACGCTTCTTGACTGAGTAACCTTTTCTGGGACTACGACCCTTTCTGTTCCGTCCTCCTCTTCCCCTACTGTCTCCTACTATACCAACCTACCGTAGTGACTGAGTTGCCTGTACTCGAACTCATTTGAGGCCCTCAACCACTACCTGTCTCTCCGAACCGCACAACGTCAGGTACGTTAATGTTTCTCAGTCTCTGTTGACTCTCTGACTTAACTTGACTTGAAATATATTCCCTTAGTATATTATACACGAAAAACACAGACCGAAGTAAATTAGTTATCAAAAAACTATGTGAGTATAAAACTGTATATAATCGTCAATTAAGAAAAAATAACGACACATCATAAGAGAATATACCTATTGATGTTAAAAAAGTAGATAAGATAAATATCTGTAAGTCCGTTAAATGTTAGACCTCGATAATATTGATTTCGATGATACTTGTAAGAGTATGTGTAAAACAATTTGTATATATGATTAAAGATACGAGTCCAAAGTTTAAACCAACTTAATTAAACATGAGAGTGGTCGTTACATACTTTTAGGTCAACGAGATATAAGAACGATTGTAAGTCATAAAAGTTAGAAAAATAGAACTCAGGTAAGATGGCTCTGAACACTATTCAAAATTCTTTGATTTATAACACTATAAGAATTTTCGTCAAAAATAAAAATACCTATTTTTGATTTTTAAAAGATTTCAGAAAATCTAAAATAGTATTATATAAGACTCTCCAGTAAGTTATTTAATATATTAAAAAAGAATGTTAACCTATTTTACTATGAACTAGTGTTTAAAGTCTATCTAGTCAAATGCCCGTAGTGGGTCATTACACTGTTTTTTAAAGTCGGACCTGGTCGTGTATATACACGTGTGAATGTCGTTATTAGACACGATCTGACTTTATGACCTTCTAATACTCTTCGTCTCATTGTTTTAATGATTTCGGTATTTTATAATAATTACCCATTAGATAAAACTGATCTTAACCATCCTCTACCACAAAGTCTAATTAAAATTTCACCGGTATTAATAAAGGGAGAGATAGGGAAACGTTACTCAGCAACGTAGAGGAGGAAAATTCTTTTCCTCAGTTAAAAGGGAAAGGAAATCGAACCCGACTATACTGAACGAAACCAGTTATTTTGACTACTCGACTGGGACCCGGTTAATGTTCAGATCTGGAGTTCTCCGGAACCACCGAAAGTGACCAAGAACATCTTGGGACGTGTAGGTGGTACACTTGTTCGGGTCCGATCTGGATACACCACGTCACTGTCTAGTAGGGTCCACTCCGGTAAGATCTAGTTCCGTCAGCAGTAGACTCTCAACTTCTTGACGAGTTGACCGGATCTGGTTTAACAATGGTGTGTCTTATTACTTAATTTATAATTATTCACCGAAAACGAAATTCGGGTTTCAAAACTCTACCAGAGAATCCGTCGTTTTATATATATTGTTTATGTTCTCTATATGTTCTTCATATAGAGTACATGAAATACCCCTTCCTTAAGAATTAATGATAATTCATAATGAGGTTCTTTGAGTGTGAAGACTTGGGACGGTTGTCGACGACGACTGTCACCGTCAGTTGTAAGTATTTTACCATTACAATTCATGATATACATAGAATAAATAATGTACTATAGAATAAATAAGAATGGTGTCTAGATGATCCATGGATTAGTCAATATCAACTCCTTTGAGTTCAAACGGAGTGTCAAATGAGGTTTGGACTAGGGTCCCAATTCAAGACTTGGTAACGTAGTAGTCGATTCTCGTTCATCAAATTGGGTTATGATGGAAAGGACGAGTAGAACTAAATACATATCCTTTAACTATCGGTTCTTTTCGATACTAAACGGGTTTCGTCAAGGAAGATTGAGGGTCATATTATATCAGAAAACGATTTTAAGAAACAACAGATATTTAATGTGATTTCGAATACTATTTTTTTTTAACACCATCAAACATTTGTTTTATACATTCGGTTTATAAGATCTTTTTAAGAGAAGTTTTTGGATATTCCCTATTGTTTTAAAGAAGTCACATACCTTTGAAATATTTTACACTAAAATTATCATTCCAAACCCTTCCTCAACGATTTCCATAGACCAAATAAGTGTAACATATTTATCGTAAAATCTTCAAACAAAACAAATCAACGATTCAGCACAGACTGTGAAATGGGGTACTTGACATTGGACGGTCCGAGGAGACAGAGACCCTAAAGGGTCCGTTCTTATGACATCACACAACAGTAAAGGAAGAGGTCCCATAGAAGGACTGGACCCATAACTTGGGCGTAGACGTAACCGTCCGCCTAAGAAATGGTGACTCGGTGAGTCCTTCGTACTCACCCTAATAATATGTGAAATGTCTAAGTCTTTAGTTTCGAGTCTCTTTAATTTATTTAGTGGGTTACGGTATTATGACCATTACTCGTCTTGGGTCTAAGTTTAAGTCCAGATAGATTGAGATTTCGGGGACAACAAAGGTAGTACGATGTATTTAAGTAATTTAGACATAATTTGTTTATTAATGATTTACCTATATCTAGTCAATATGTCATAAAGAATGAATACGTTTAGACGTTTTATTTAAATTGTACATAAAAATTGACCTTTACTCCTCCCCTGTATAAAAAGATGTCTATCATAGTTATAAAATTCCAGTTATTGAAAAGAAGAAACGTCCGTTGTTAGGAATGAATATTGTGCAATTTTAATATAATCACTCTGACTTTGTGATAATAAAAAAACAGGTTTTATCAGATCCTTTCTTTTGGGTAAAAAATAATAGAATTAAAAGAACAGGAAGTATTTATCATTATCAAAACTTCCACAAGTTATGGAATCTTGGATCCTTAATTCTGGTACTCTTTTACATGTTCGTTCAAAAAAGAAACGTTTTTGATATTGGTGTATTTCCTGTGTTAAATAGACGGAGGGACGTTTCTCCTTCACTCTCCCGTACTTCTTTATGAGAGTCCACTCCACCCCATCTTACTACTTCTCTCCACAGAAATGAAAATCTCTTAACGCATAATACGTTTGAACAAAAAAAGGTTCGTCTGTGGATTTATGATCAAGGAAGGAGGGAGGGAAGGTAGAACGTTGTTGGTGAGCAATTCATGTTGATCCATGGTTCGTGACTTAAGACACAACCTTTGTTTCGATTTATCTTGTTCAGAGACAACAGAGTCACCTCTTCTGTTAGTACATTTGTTTACTAATGTCGAGATTTACATCACAATCTGTATACTTAATTCATACCCTTGTGTCTTCGTCAGAAAGGAAGTCGACCCTTCATAGTCCTTTCCGTATGATCTCGTTCACCGTAAACACCTTTTAGAATTATATACTTAATTTATATAAGTATATCCGTCTCTTCCGTAACATCCTTCTACGATCAGACTCAAGTTTTCTCCCACTGATCTCCCCAGATTTTCATCTACAAGTAACTGGAAATGAGAGTTCTTATTTGCTACTCTTCACCTCAGGTCACACCGAAAAGTATTTAGTTTTGAAATCATTTAGACAGTTAAAATAAGGATTTAATCACAAAGAGTTTTAAAGAAGAGTTCCGTTTCTTCGTACTATTCCTACCCCAACCCTTATCGAAAGTCACTTGTGTTCTATAGATTTTACAGTATATAACATATGATCTCGATCGTAGTCGTTTGATACCAGGTGTCCGGTTTAAGACATGACATAGTAGATAAAAATATTGATTTCAAAATAGTCTTGTGTCAATGTGGTATGTGGATGTATAACTCATCTCGACGAAAACATGATGTTGACGTCTTATTCATCAACGTTGTCTCTAACAGACGGGTGTTTTAGATTGTATAAATGGTAGACTCGGAGATTCTTTGAAACATAATTTCGATGTATAGTGGTACTCATTCAAAGTCTTTTTATTATGACTCAAGTTTTTATTCAAAGTTACGATATCTCTTAGTAAAACACATTTCGACACACATACACACACGTGTACGTACACAATTCAGTACAGGTTGAGAAAAGCTGGGGTACCTGATATCGGACGGTCCAAGGAGACAGGTACCCTAAAAGGTCCGTTTTTATGACCTCACCCAACGGTGAAGGAAGAGGTCCCCTAGAAGGGTGGGTCCCTACCTTGACTACAGAGGACGAACGCTTCACCTAAGAAATGGTGACTCGATAGACCTTTCGGGTATATTTCGAAATTTTCTGGGGGTTAAATGATAACAAATCTCTATGTACATAATCTTCACATTTCTACCCGTATTATTATCATTTATTCTATTACAAATAGAGAAACCTTTTACCTTACTCCCGACATTTATCTGTCCCTAAAATTGATAAAATTTACAAAATAAAAATTTCGTTCCACCACTTATGTTTTCACAGATAATATAATAAGAGACATGAAAAGAACTTACTGACTACGTAAAGTATTAAATTTTTGAGAACCAGTATGTTTTTTTTTTCCCCCCCCCTTTATTCTACCTCCTCAACACAACGTCTAAGATAACGAGGAGGTTGTCTACGTTGAAGAAAGTAGGACATATGAGAATGATACATCGAAACTTTGGGAAGGGTAACTCTCCGTTCCAGAGATAGGGGTGGGGGACTTTGACTTACAAGACCAGTTTTATTATACCATCTTCACTGTGACCTAATTGTCCGTTCAAACCGGAACCTCATGTCTTCCTGCGCACCGTTCCCGATTGTCAAAACGGTTCTCTTACGTGACCAGTATCGTGTGTGGGAGAAGGTTGTTGTGTTCTCTACTGAGATGTATACATGTAGTGGTCTACCAGTTATGGTTTTAGTCTGACTAAGATAAGACACATCGAGTTCTACCTCTTCGGGGTATTTCAGTCGTTTTTGTTATGAACTTCAAGTGACACTGAGTCTAGTACTCGAGGAATAACGTTTTAAGTCTCAATTTAACTTCTTTCATTCCTTTTGGTACTCCGGTACTTCCATACTGGATTTAGTTTAGGGATACTAATATGTCACCTCCACTACTTATCTAAGTTCCCTATTTGGACCATCTGTCTTACGGACTTCTTGATATCTGTCTCCAAGTATTATAACGTGTCTTCCGTCACTGGTTTTGGTTGGGTTTCTTTTTCTTTACGTTCTTCCGCTTCACCAACAGACACCTCCGGAATGTTTATCGGTTCTTCTCTTCGTTTTCCGTTTCCTTTGTCCCTTTCTATATGGTTTGATTTCCGTCTCAAGGTCTCTTATCGTTCCTCTCTATTCTTTCGGAAGAATTCACTTGTTACATTTATTTACCTCCTTTTGTCATCTTATCCTTTCTGATCTCTAGAGAAGCTCTTTTAATCTCTGTGGTTCCCTTGAAAAGTACGTTTCTACCCGTGATATTTCCTGTCTTTACCGTTCCTGGATTGTCTTCGTCTTCTCTAATTCTTCTCCACGATTCTTATGTGTCTTCTTGAGATGTTTTTTCCAGAATTACTCGACCTTTTAGTGTTACTACACCAGTAAGTGGATCTCGGTCTGTAGAAGTTTACACTTAAGATCCCCCGGAATCCTTGATAATGATACTTGTTCCGATCACCTCCACTACCTTAAGGTCGTCTCGATAAATTTTAGGACTTTCTACTAAAACATTTTCACGACGTGAATTATACGATCGTTTATACCTTTTGAGTCGTCACTGGTGTCCTGACCTTTCTCAGTCAAAAGTAAAGTTAGGGTTTCTTTCCCTTACGGTTTCTTAAAGGTTTGATGGTATGTTAACGTGAGTAAAATGTACGATCGTTCCATTATGAGTTTTAGGAAGTTCGATCCGAAGTTGTCATACACTTGGCTCTTTCAGGTCTACATGTTCGACCTAAATCTTTTCCGTTTCCTTGGTCTGTAGTTTAACGGTTGTAGGTAACCTAGTATCTTTTTCGTTCGCTTAATATCTTTTTGTAGAGGAAGACAAAGTAACTGATACGATTTCAGAAACACACCTAGTGTTTTTTGACCTTTTAGGAATTTCTCTACCCTTATGGTCTGGTGGAATGGACATAGGATTCTTTGCACAAACATCTAGTTCTTCGTTGTCAATCCTGGTCTCCACCTTGTTACCTAAGCAATTTTTGACCCTTTCCTCATACTGTTCCGACATATAACAGTCGGACGAATAAATTGAATATACGTCTCATGTAGTACTCTTTACATCACGACCTACTTAGTGTTCGACCTTAGTTCTAATAGTCCTTTCTATAATTGTAAGAGTCTATACGTCTACTATGGTGAAATTACTTTCTTTCACTTCTCCTTGATTTCTCAGAGAACTACTACTACTTTCACTTTCAGCGAATCAACACAGGCTGAGAAACGCTGGACTACCTGATATGTCAGGTACCTTAAGAGGTCCGGCCTTATGACCTTACCCATCGGAAAGGTAAGAGGTCCCCTAGAAGAGTTGGATACCTAGTTTGGGTCCAGAGGACGTAACGTCCACCTAAGAAATGGTCGACTCGATGGTTTCTTCGGGGCTCCCACTTTCTCCTCTCACTTTTTTAACCGAATTTTGAGTCGTAAGTTTTTGGTTCTAGTGTCGTAGACCAGGGTAGTGAATTGCTGTTTATCTACCCCTTTTTTACCTTCGTCACTGTCTAAAATAAGTGAACTAAGGTTTTAGTGACGTCTGCCACTGATGTCGGTACTTTAATTTTCCACGAACGAGGAACCTTCTTTTCGATACTGTTTGGACCTGTTTCATAATCTTTTCGTCCCTTCAGAGGAATGACTGTTTCCAGATATATCAGTTTCGATACCAAAAAGGTGATCAGTACATACCTACACTCTCAACCTGGTATTTCTTCCGTCTCACGACTTCTTAACTACGAAAACTTGACACCACGATCTCTTCTGAGAACTCTCAAGGAACCTATCGTTCCTCTACTTTGGTCAGTTAGGATTTCCTTTAGTTGGGACTTATAAGTGATCTTCCTGACTCCGACCATAAGAGTGACAATCTTAGATTAAACTTGGGTAGTAGTCCTTCAACTTGGGATTGTCAGAAGTCACTTCTTTAGGTTCGTCTAACTGGGTTTTGGGAGTCTCTCCAACTTGTTATTCTTCCTGGTCAGAGTGTTCCGTTCGCTTCCTTACACTGACTTTTGCCTTATTTGACGTTCACAAATCACTCTTAGAGTCCAGGAGTGAGGATGAACTTGGTAGTCCATAAGGTTTCTTGGTCTCTTGAGTGACGTTCTTTTTGCTCCTAATAAGAGACCTGTTTCACTTACCCGTCCGGAGGTCTCTTTGTTCTCCCTGTCGACTTCCCATTTCTTGAGACTGATTCTCCTTCCTGTACCCTTTAAATCCCAGGATTGTGACAGTCAATAACTAAGTACAGGAACAGGTTCAGTAAAAGAGTAAACAATTTCTCGAATCTCGTTTTACTGGATACTTTATGTAAAGGTATCATTTTTAGACACTAAGATAATTTTGATCTTTTTTTTAAGATCATTTTTATTCACTAAGAAATTTTATACCGATTAAATTCATTACTTGGTGTTATACTTCACAAAAAATCAGTTACCTTTAAGATCAAGTTAAGAACATTGTACATCAAGAAAAATTTTATCGTAATCTCTGTGTTTGGTGACCTGGTTGGAATCTTTCACTTTCACTTCAGCGAGTCAGTACAGGCTGAGAAACGCTGGGGCACCTGACATCGGGCGGTCCGAGGAGACAGGTACCCTAAGAGGTCCGTTCTTATAACCTCACCCAACGGTAAAGGAAGAGGTCCCCTAGAAGGGTTGGGTCCCTAGTTTGGGGTCAGAGGACGTGACGTCCGTCTACGAAATAGGAGACTCGGTGGTCCCTGTTGGAATCCTCCCGTCTTTGGTTTTCCTTCTTTCTTAAGTTGAAACTTCGGACCCTTTTCCTCTGGAGTTTGTGTTCTTCAATTTTTTTATTATTACTTTTCCGTCTCTTTATGATGTGTTTACTTCCTTGTTTAATCTTTATGTCTTCAGGTTTATTTACTTTTCATTTATCCGTTTGATGGACTTTTTTCTGAAGTCTTATTACTATCATTTCTACTAGTTTTTGGAACTTTTGTTTTACCTCTTTTACGTTCTTAGTTAATTGTTTCTGGATCTTCTTAATTTCTTATTTGTATGTCTCTGTTTGTTGTGTTAATGACTTTAATTTTTATGAGACCTTCCTTAGTTATCTTATAGACTTCGTCTTCTTACTTAGTCACTCGACCTTCTATTTTACCACCTTTATTAAAGACTTTTCGTCTTATTTCATTTTTCTTACTTTTCTTGACTCCTATCAGACTCTGGACATCCTGCTATAGTTTACGTGGTTGTAAGCTTAATATCCCCAGGGTCTTCTTCTTTTCTTTTTCTTTTCCAGTTTTTACTTCTCTAATATCAACTTTAAAACGTCAGGTTTTTCTTCTCTAATATCAACTTTTAAAAGGGTGGTTCCTTTTCCTATATCAGTCAGTTCAGGTTCTCCGTGTTTCTCAGGGTATGTCCTATTTTATTGTAATCTTTGATAATGTCTTTTAGAGGGGAACTCCATGAAAATTACAAATAAAGGAGGTGTTCCCTGATTAATCACACCCGGACACTTTTTGTGATACCTTCAAGGAGTTTTTTAATTTTTATCCTGTTTGCAACATAACAAACAAATCAACGATTCAACATAGACTGAGAAAATACTGGGGTACCTGACATCTGACGGTCCGAGGAGACAGGTAGCCAAAAGAGTCCGTTCTTATGACCTCTCCCAACGGTAAAGGAAGAGGTCCTCTAGAAAGGTTGGGTCCCTAACTTGGGTGTAACCCAAGAAATGGTGACTCGGTGGTCCCTTCGGGTCTTGATGGTGTACTGGGTCGTTAAGGTGAGAATCTATAAATTTTTTTTTTTTTGTGTGTGATTAAGTTTTTCTATATACGTAGGGTCGTTACAAGTATCGTGGTAATATATGTTAACGGTTCTATACCTTCGTTGGATTCACAGGTAGTTGCCTACTTATCTATTTCTTCTACACTCTATATATATATATATCTATATATATATATATATGTGTTTGTGTGTGTATGTGTGTATATATATGTGTCACCTTATAATGAGTCGGTATTTTTCCTTTCTTTAAAACGGTAAACGTTGTTTTACCTACTTGAACCATCCATAACACGATCACTTTATTCAATCTGTCTCTTTGTGTTAATGACAAGTCAAGTCAAGTCAACGAGTCAGTACAGACTGAACAACACTGGGGTACCTGGTGTTGTTCGATCCGAAAGGACAGGTGTTGGTTGAGGTTCTCGGATGAGTTTGAGTACAGGTAACGCAACCACTACGGTAGGTTGGTACAGTAGGAGACAGCAGGGAAAGAGGAGGATGGGAGTTAGAAAGGGTCGTAGCCCCAGAAAATGTTACTCAGTCAAGAAGCGTAGTCCACCGGTTTCATAACCTCAAAGTCGAAGTTGTAGTCAGGAAGGTTACCTGTGGGTCCTGACTAAAGGAAGTCCTACCTGACCAACCTAGAGAAACGTCAGGTTCCCTGAGAGTTCTCAGAAGAGGTTGTGGTGTGAAGTTTTCGTAGTCAAGAAGCCACGAGTCGAAAGAAGTGTCAGGTTGAGAGTGTAGGTATGTACTGATGACCTTTTTGGTATCGGAACTGATCTACCTGGAAAAAACCGTTTCATTACAGAGACGAAAAGTTGCGACAGGTCCGACCAGTATCGGAAAGAAGGTTCCTCGTTCGTAGAAAATTAAAGTACCGACGTCAGTGGTAGACGTCACTAAAACCTCGGGGGGTTTTATTTCAGACTGTGACAAAGGTGACAAAGGGGTAGATAAAGGGTACTTTACTACCCTGGTCTACGGTACTAGAAGCAAAAGACTTACAACTCGACATTCGGTTGAAAAAGTGAGAGGAGAAAGTGAAAGTAGTTCTCCGAGAAATCAAGAAGAAGTGAAAGACGGTATTCCCATTACAGTAGACATATAGACTCCAATAACTATAAAAAGGGTCTTTAGAACTAAAGTCGAACATGAATAAGGTCAGACCGTAAAGCGTACTACGCGAGACATATATTCAATTTATTCGTCCCACTGTTATATGTCGGAGCTACTTGAGGAAAGGGCTAAATCTTGGTCAGACAACAAGGTACAGGTCGTATGTCTAAAGAGTCCTCCGTCCAGTCCACCAGACCATAAGGGTAGAAAAATTCTTAAAAGGTGTCAAATAACACTGGGTGTGTCAGTTTCCGAAACCGCATCAGTTATGTCGTCTTCATCCGCAAAAAGACATTAAGAGAACAAAAGAACTACTAGGTTACCTACAACCGTTAAACTAAAGACCAAGGAGACGGAAAAGATTACACCTTAGATTTTTTTAATTTCGTTTGATCATTCATATTGTTCTGTCTATTTCTCTTGTTCGATCCACAATGGCGACCCCTCTCCCATCCTTCCTCTCCGTTTATCTCCATCCTCTAATTCTCTATGTTTGATGATTTTGATATTGATATTTTATTTATTCGATGTTCCCATATAAAATGTCGTGTCCCTTATATCAGTTATACAATATCATGGATATTTACCTGATCTTTGAAATTTTAACACTTAGTGATACAACATATAGACTTTAAATGTATCATGTAGTTGATATTGAGTTAACCTTCTTTTTTCCTCTCTTTCCGATACCCGGTTCCATATCCCTTGACTTTCTTATATATACTTAGATCCTGACATTTTTACAATGTTAAGGATCTGGGTTCGTTGTTTTCTTCCCTCTTTAAAGTTCTTGTACTTATTCATTCAGTACGAATCACTCAGTGAAAGTCTCTTTCAGTGAAAGCCCCTTTATCAATGAAGGAATCGGTCCTTCCGATTCTGTGGAAAGTCCCTCTTTTGGTCCCCTCATTTATATGACTGGAGTGAGGAAAGGGTAAGACGTCACAAGGACAGACACGAAGGAGAGGTAACCGGTCTGAGTCAGCCTTCAACCTTCATACTTTCGTGACTGGGGTAGATACATGAGAGACAGAAACCTGAAGTCCTGTCACCCGTCCATCTCTCACCAGGACCTCCTCACTTTCCTTCCATTAGTATTTTTACACGTCTATTTTTCCACCATTATTTTTGGAATCTCTGGTCTTATTTTAAGTGAGATGCACACACACACACACACAACTTATCAACTCTTTTCCTCTATAAGACTCCCCACTATTCTAAGATCTTATTAATCAAGATGTTAGTTAAAAATAAAAGACAAAAACGGAGAAAACTAAACTTGCTTATAACTTAGTACTGACTACCGTATTTGAAATCATAAACGAAGAGTAGGTACATTTATTAAGGAGAAAAGAAAGGAACAAGTGTAGGTCCAACAAAGTCGATGTGTAGACTATTATTCCATACCATACAGTCTTGACAGAGTATAATATCTGTTGAAGATAGAACAAAAATTTTACCCCGTTGAAGGATTCATCTGTTGTCGTAACGTTCCTTTCTCTCTTTTAGAAATGTACATGACACACTTATTTGTGTTTTCCTACATAAAACAATGTGTATTTTAGTGACAGACACCAATAAATATCCGATTCATTGAATCATATGTATTTTATATACGAAGGTCTACATTAAGTAAACTAGACGTGTCCTGTTTATTATATAAAAGACCCAAAATTGTAGAGATTCGGGACAGGATAGTTAGTAAACCCTAGATATGACTGATCTAATTGTGTATAGGATATATTAGAGTCATCTACTGGTTAAAACTGTCAATTAAAGGAGGAGAGGGGTGGGAGTGGTTCTCAAGAGGTACCTTCTGGGTGATGTAATTCTTCCTGTTTGACATAGTACCTTCACTCATGGTCTCCAGAACTAGTCAAGGAGGAAGTCTTGCAGGGAGGTTTTGAAACCGGAACATAAAGGTTGACAGTGTATCTATAGAGGTAGATCCATATAAAATCTACGTAAAGTTTACGATATGTCACGTTTGCCTTGAGTGGAATAAAGGGGTTAAACGAAAGAGAAGATCAATATTCGTAATGGTAGATGGTTTTGGTAGTAAATTCAGAGGGTTTGATCTTTGTGACCCGACCTTCTTCGTGTTCGACGTTAGTTCTAACGACCCTCTTTATAGTTATTGGAGTCTATACGTTTACTGTGGTGGGAATACCGTCTTTCACTTCTCCTCGATTTTTCGGAGAATTACTTTCACTTTCTCCTCTCACTTTTTTAACCGAATTTCAAGTTGTAAGTCTTTTGCTTCTAGTACCATAGACCAGGGTAGTGAAGTACCCTTTATCTACCCCTTTGTCACCTTTATCACCGACTGAAATATAAAAACCCGAGGTTTTAGTGACGTCTACCACTACGTCGGTACTTTAATTTTCTGCGAGGAAAATTTAATTTAATGAGGAACCTTCCTTTCAATACTGGTTGGATCTGTCGTATAAGTTTTCGTCTCTATAATAAAACGGTTGTTTCCAGGCAGATCAGTTCCGATACCAAAAAGGTCACCAGTATATACCTGCACTCTCAACCTGACACTTCTTTCGCCTCGTGACTTCTTAACTACGAAAACTTAACACCACAACCTCTTCTGACAACTCTCAGGTGACCTGACGTTTCTCTAGGTTGGTCAGATAGGATTTCCTCTAGTCAGGACCCACAAGAAACCTTCCTGACTACGACTTCGACTTTGAGGTTATGAAACCGGTGGAGTACGTTTCTCAACTGAATAACCTTTTCTGGGACTACGACCCTCCCTAACTCCCGTCCTCCTCTTCTCCTGCTGTCTCCTACTCTGCCGACCTACCGTAGTGGCTGAGCTACTTGCACTCAAACTCACTTGAGGACCTCAACCACTACCTGTCCTTCCGGACCACACGACACTAAGTACCCGAACGTTTCTCAGCCTGTTCTGACTCGCTGACTTGACTTGACTTGACTTTGATCTTTGCTCTTAATAAGAATCGTAAAAGAAGTAAGGAGTATAGGTGTGTAAGACGTTCCGAATATCCGAACTAAAAGATCTTATGAGATCTTAGGTAGGAAAGGAGAGAGTGGGTGACGGTGTTTAAAGTGGTTTTGACTGTGTTAATGACAAGTCATTCGAAAAACTGTCGTAAGGTGGAGGCGGGGGATGAATCAAAAAGGGATTCCGTAGGAAGGTGTAAGGAAGACGACAGAAAGGTTTCCGGATAAATTAGTGTAGTCACCCGAGGACATTTTTGGAATTAAAGAGGGACCCCGGGTGTTTTAGATGACGAAACTTACGATTCGAAGTGTGAGACGAGAAGAGATAAATCAGTTTGAAAGAGAATGTACGTTAAGGATGACCTGACGTTTTAACACATGGGAGTCAGAATCGAATTCGTGAGAGAGGAGACTCCCGTAAGACATGAATTGATTTAGAAGAGGTATTCTCGTGTTTTTATTAACACATGGTCGATCCCTATCCGTGATACGACTTGGGAGATGTGAGAAATCTGTAATGTTCGTGGTAAAATGTAACTTCTTTGACTTCATTTGTTAGAGAGGTTCTAGTATAAAATTCATTTCTCGTTTTGACTCAAGTGTTAAGTCCGGATAGAGTTGGACACTTGACTAATAAATTTATGGCAGAAGGAATATCATGTGGTAAATTGAGTCCAGTTCCACATGGGGACAGAAGTTCGAGTGTCTAATAAGATCAGGGAATAGAGATTAAGATCAGAGAGTACAGATTAACAACGAAATTAGTTTTCGTCTGATAAATCATGATTTAATAAGAAATTATAAAAGTACGAAAGATTTAGAATAGAGTTAACCTAACATTTAAGAAACATTCGTCTCTTAATCTTTTTTTAAAAGAATTATACGAAGGTGTCACCGTATCCTATAGGATATTATCGTTTATCGATAGGGAATAACCCTGTCCAATGTTCGCACGAATTATCAATGTGTACATTACTTATGAGTCATAAACGAAATGAATCCTCGTCTCTTCTACTTAGTATAGATCTTCTATGTCGTTTACATTTTAAAGGTTACTCTCGTCTCTGGTTCAGACATATCCATAAGGTAAGAAAAAGACAGGGAGGGGACAACCCGGTAGAAAAAAAAAAAAAGGTTAGTATGATGACCTAGAGACATGCCGTTAATAAAGTTCACCAATATTGTTTTTACGACGAGACGGAAATACGATTATTAAACGTGGTCAGACTTGTCAGTTCAATACCTAAAACCGTTTATAATTCAAGTTCAGAAAATATATACATATTAAAATATTACGAGAGAAGGAAGAATAAACTTCATTCGCGTGACAAACTACAGAATCCATGGCACGAAACCCGGATAAAGACTATTAAATAAGGATCATCCTAGAGACCTGAAGGAGTCTCCACATATTAAAATGTAGGAAATTTTCGTAATAGGTGCTGGGACGTCAGGGAGTCTGGTTTACAGCCCATTGAGTCCAGGTGTTAGCCATTGGAGCTTCCCGGGAGGGCCGCCGCCATGGTTGTGAAGGCTCCGGACTCCGCGTCGCCCGGCCTTCTCTGCTAGGGTCGTCCGGGAATCGGCCGGGCGGATCCCGGCGGTGGAGTCGAGTCGCCGTCCTTTGGGGTCCTACGCCCAAAGGCGCGCTTCTGTCGTAAGCCCGGACCGCCCTTTGCTGAAGCGCTTCGTCTTCCCAGGGGTCCCAGAACTGACCCACCGGCCGGGTCGGTCCGGCGCACCGACTGTCACAGACCGTTTCTCGCCACCTCGCCCAAGTAAAGGACTGCACTAAAGAGTGTTTAAATCCGACGTGGGCGTGCGTGCGTGAGGGGAAAAGAACTAGTGTGTTCACGTGCAGTCTTAAAGAATAGAAACCATACAAAAACTCTGGTGTCTTGGCTTAGGCGATTCGGACTGCTCAGCGACTGCGGGACCCATCGCTTTGGACCTGGTTTCGCCCTTAGGCACACCCGCCGGAACATTGGCGGTCTGTGGGGTTCCGATCTCCCGCACAGGTTCCGGGTCCACGTCCGCCTCCGCGTTCATTGCCGAGAGCCGCCGGGGCGGGGAGATAGCGCAGGAGGGCCGAGGGAGGGTAAAATCAAGGGAGACCAGATGTCGGAGAAGGGATCAGCGATGGAGAAATTCCGCCTCGGGCCGCATCTAGAGCGCTCTAGGCCCAACCGCGGCACTGGAGGTACACCCTCGATCTCGAGATATTCATTTGTGAGGCGCGTCGCGTCTGTTCCGACAAAGGATAAACACTCCGCCCCCGACGTTATCGTTGGCTCGAAGGCTGACCAAAGCAAAAGGAAGGGAGAGGTCGAGACAACCCGCCCGCGTGCCAGATCCTAAGTGGCGGCGGACAGCCCGGGCCGCGGACCAGTCAGAAGGAGGGAACACGCGCGCGAGCGGCCGGTCGGCGACTCTCGGTCTCGGCGGCCCCTTCGCCGCGCCCGGCCCGCCCCGCGCCGCGGGCCTCGCGTCCCCATCTGTTTCGCCTCGGCCGGGGAAGAGGGCCGCGGCTCTACACCTAGGTCCAAGCGTGGTAGCTGCCGAGCGTCTGCGCGTGGTAACTCCTGCACAGAGCCTTTCGGTGTTAACTCCTTGACGCGCTCGCCCACACCCGCGACAAGCTGCATGCCGGGCTCACGGTCGCGGAGAAGATGGCCCCGTTCGTCCATTCCGCGCGGGTTGCGTGAAGAGACCTTCGGGATCGTTCCCGTCGCCCTACGAACCCGACCCGCCCGGCCTCCCGAACCACACGGCGCGCGTGTCTCGCGTGGACCGAGGTGAAGCCTACCCGTCGGGCGCTCCGAGTCTCACGCCGGGACCCGGGCGGACATCCCGCGTCGTCCCAGGGCCGGTGGGCTCAACGTCCACGCGAACCGCCCCAGCCTCCGCCCCCGCGAGGTTCGCGGCTCTGGATGGCGGGAACGGTTCGGCCAGTCGTCGGCGTCCGTGTCGGGCGGTCTCACGGACCCCAGGGAGGAAAGGGCGCGAACCACCCCAGGCACCGGGGACCTCCCGCCCCTCCCGTCGCCCGAGACCGCCGGTACGGCTTCACGCCCACCCCTCCCGTTCTCCGAGGCCGAGAGCCGGCACGACTGGGCCGATTGCCGAGCATAGCGAAGGCATCGAGTCTGCGCGACGGCTGAGGGTTCACCCTCCCCTTTGAATGTATGACGAGGGATACCCCGTGTTCTAACAATTCAGGCGGAGGAGTGACACCTTCCCTAAACATATGTGACTTCTAAGCTTCCCAAAGGTCTTGAAGACAAAGGGGTGGGGTGGAGGAAAGGATCTTAGCTCAGACAGCATCCCCTCTAATCTCTGGACGACTTCTTCGACAACCACATTGGGCCCTGGTTCGAATTTGACGGGTCAAACCCGGTTCCTCCAACAAGCTTCTCACTTTTCGTCATGTTTTCTAAACAAAACGAGAATAGAAAGTGGAAGATGATCTTGGGAGTGAGTTCGAAAACTGTGTCATTAACCTCGTATCGGTCGCCATGTGTGAACTTCCGCTTTCACAAAAAACCGCCACTCCAACGGACATTCGCAGCGACCATCAACTTGCCATACCGGAACCAGACCGGGTAACTTCTAAAAAGGATGAGTGTACCAGACATAGTTCTCTGAGTCTGGGCAGGATAGAAATAGAAAAAGAAAAAATTTTTTACAATTAGTTCATTTCTTCAACCGTAGGAGGTCGACTAGTATCAAACCGAGGTCAGGACAACAAACTTTATTCACATTGAGAGAAACTAAACCATCTTCATCGGAAAAAAAAGATGTCGAATCACAAACTTTCCTTATAAAAAGAGGGGAAGCATCCGAATGGCAAACTTTGACAGGTCTTTAAAATCTCATTACTCTAATGTGAGACTCTCTCTTTCTCGGTCCCTAACAAAATTCATTCTTTATAGTACCCGAAGGGTCCCTTAAGTCCCCTGTGTCAAACTAGAACCCGCCCCTTCTAGGGGACCTCCTCCTTTACCGTTGGGTGAGGTGATAAGAACGGACCCTTTAGGGTGCCTATCCCCTCGGACCGTCAGATAACCCAGTGTTTATTAGCCTGTGCTGAATCGATGATTTGTTGTTGTCGTTCTCTACCGTAGAAACTATCATCAAAATATAACTAGAAGGTCACAAACTGAATGTTTTTGTCGACAAGCTAAATTTGAAACGAAATTTTTATTTACATACACATAATTTGAGATACGTTGAAATATAGCGACACGGAGGATACCGATTATGGAAAAAATAGAAAACTAGTTTTCACTTTTCGTACATTAGTTCAGATAACTTAAAATAAAAGATCGATCCCTGTTATCATGTATTTAAGGGTCCTATGAAAAATTGAAGTGGTCTCTATCTTTACTTCGTACTTTTACATAAGAGTCCGTTGTGGAGAATCGCAGATTATTATTTTTATACTATTTTTCTTTTACACGTGGACCGACAGAACTCCCTTTCCTTCCCTAACACTATTTAAGTTCCGTTGTCTCATGTAAAAGTCCTGTGGTGCTTCGATAAGGTCCGAGTACCCTTTTGACAACTCCTATTGTTGGAATACATGAAGAATCGGGTCGTGTCAACTATTGAGAGACGAAACTAAAGAGATATTGTCATCCGTTGATCCTTAATCCTTACCTGGAACCCAAGGATGAATCAACCTCTCCCTTCTTTCTATCACGAGGTCCACAAATAAATGCTCGACTGTTCATCGGTACCTCACTACTAATAGAGACAAGACGAAACCTTTATGTCAGATGTCAGGAACCTGTTCTATCACACAGACATCATCCGAAGATAACCGAACCACAGTTTCTGGACGGGAATAGGACATTTTACGAGAAAACTCTCAGTTTTCCTCTTTCCCGCCTTATCTAGCTACGATGGAAACTCTCAGTTTTACCTCTCTCTCGTTCCGACATTTAAGGTCCATTTCATCCCATTGGAGTAAACCTATACCAAGAGACTCTTCGACTTAAACGTGAGACCTCCAGCCTTAAAAAAATTCCTACTCAATATAACCACTTAGAGATTTAGAAACTCTTCAGTCTCAAAACACGAATAATCCTTTTGTGTGAGGAAGGAGTTCTATGGAATACGACGGTGTATTACTTTTTACAGTATTTATTTTTTTTGTAAATGTCACAGGTACTACATTTAACGGAGGAGAAGGTGGAAACATACAATCCAGAGGACGAAAATTAGAAACTATTTCGTAGTCTTAGTGAACCACCTATAAATAATATCTACAAGTGAAGTGGGATTTTAACGTTCACCAACTTAAATTGTTCTGGGGTTCCCTCTATGACTACTTGTGGACTCAAACTTTTACGTAAAACATCCTTAAGTCGGATTATGATCAAAGAATGACAAGTCTCATACCAGGGACCTAGACGTCCTGGTCGTCGTAATCGAAGTGGACTGGTCGGGGTGACATGATCTTAGACATAAAATTGTTCCAGGGGTCCACCAGCCATACGTTTACTTCGAACTCGTCGCGACATTAACACATTAACTGATGAAAACTCTCAGTTTTACCCCTCTCGTCGTTAAGACCCGACATTCAAGGTCAATTTCATCCCATTGGAGTAAATCTATAAGAAACTCTCCAACTCAAACGAGGGACCCCCAAACAAATTCTTTTCTCAACATAACCACCTAGAGATTTATAAACTCTTAGGTCTCGAAAAGGATGAGACTTTCCTAAGAGAAGGGAGAAGAGAAGGGACATGGTAACATCCTTGAGAATCTCATCTAACATCTACACTTCGTACTTGGTCTTCTTTCAAAAGAAAACGGGGACATAAGTCAAAAGTGTACGTCATGTTTCATTTTCACAAACGGACGAACTTTCTGGCCCCTCCCCGTCCCCCCAACCACCACCCCACACACAAACATCATATACACGACACTTTCTATCTACCTTCAATCATTACCAGAGGTGGACGTAGGGAATAGTCATCGGAGAACCACAAACGAAGGATCAAAAGGGAACGTAGTGTCGACATTGAGAATGACAATGGATATTAAAGAAGTTGGGTTAAGTTTCTTTTTTTAATATCCTGATAGGGACGTAGAAATTATAATATTTAAGAAGTCGGTATAGAAGACCTTACCGTCAAGAGTTTGTATAAGATGTTACTCTGTAAGTAATCAATTTACGGACTTTGAGCATTCACATTCAAAGTTTAGTGGTTAGACAAAGAGGGGATGAGTCGTATTAAATTCACGTCCATTAAAAGTCAGATATGAAAACAATTTAAACCCTCCTGAAATCATGAAAATAATAAGTCAACCGACGTACCGAGGACCTCTTCCCTTACCGATGGGTGAGGTTATAAGAACGTACCTCTTAGAGTACCTGTCTCCTCGGATCATCCGATGTCAGGCACACCACGACTTCTTAGTCTGTACCGATTCACTGAAAGTGAAAGTCTTAGAATCAAGGGGTTTGTGCCTCACATGACGGGAACCGTCATCTCAGGATTGTTGACCTGGTGGTCCCTTAAGAACCATGAAAATTTCATTTTTTAGTAAGGTTGTCAGAAGTGTTGAGACGTGTTGTCGTTTTGAGACACCTTGAACGATATGTCACCTACCTATTAGTGATAAAGTCTTTTTGAAAACTCTCACGGATACTTAATCCTTTCCTGAGTAGTAGACCCATTTTCACCGATAGAATCGTTCGTATTGACTAACTCCTTGTCACCAATGTCCAATGACACCCGGACTAAAGATAATATGCCGAAGTATATCCATAGAAGTAAACCCCCTTACAGGATGGTCAATCAAAAGTACAAGACACGACAATCCACAAAACACCAAAAAAAAAAAAAAACCCCCCCCCCCCCCCCCTACGACAACCTCTGTCCGTTTTACTTCCACACTTGCACAAAAAACGAATAACTCCAAAAGGGTCATCAACTCCTAATCCTCAAGAACAAAAAGATTAGTCTATTCGGTACAATTGTAGAGTAGGGCTTTTCCCGAATAGACGAATGACTGAACCCTCTGAGGAATCTGAATAAACTTTCTTCGTACAATCGATCAGACAATCTATTACAGAACAAATTAAGGTGATAACCCTTTAAAATTAAAGAGTTAAGGAACTAGACAAATTGTCAACACTTGTGGACACTACACAAGTCGAGTCAACACAGACTGAGAAACTCTCGGGTACGTGATAACGTGTGGTCCGAAGGGACAGACAGTGGGGTTGAGAGTCTCAGACAAGTCTGAGTACAGGTAGCTCAGTCACTACGGTACGTTGGTAGAGGGTAGGTTGGTAGAGTAGAAGACAACAGGGGAAGAGGAGGACGGAAGTCAGAAAGGGTCCTAGTTCCAGAAAGGTTACTCAGCCAAGAAGCGTAGTCCACCGGTTTCATAACCTCAAAGACGAAGTCGTAGTCAGGAAGGGTACTTATAAGTCCTGAGTAAAGGAAATCCTAACTGACGTAACTAGAGAAACGTCAGGACATTACACATCCTAACAAGATTCATACAAAACCTAACGAACTTAATTTCCACGAATAAATTATATGTGATCATTCAAACAGTAAGTTTCTGTCTAAAAATAAGAACAGAGAAACCAACTGAAGAGTGTATACCGGAATAACACAATCTCCACACCTACCACTGTCTAATGTATGTTTCCCTTTGTACTGATCCCTAATTTAACCAACAAAGGACCCTTTACTATCAAGACTCGGAATGTCTCAAATCACTTTACCGGTTGATTTAACATATTTCTTTGTTTTACCTCTGAATCAAACGATCCCGAACGTATTGTTTCATAGTTTGGGATCCACCGAATTCTCTGTATGAAACAGGATGTAAAGACAATCAACATTCGGGTTTCAGTTGAACAGTTCGTCCCGGTACGATATGAGATCCCCTCTTAGGAAAGAACGAAGGAAGTTTGTCGAAGAACTACAAAACTATCGTTGGGAACCACAAGAACAGAACATCTATGTAGTAAGGTCTTACAATGACAAAAGAGGTGTACAAACAGACAGGTTTAAAGTTGAAGAATGTTCCTGTGATTAGTATTACCTAATCCCAGGTGGGAATAGATCAAAATTGAACTACTGGAGACAATTCTAGGATAAAGGTCTATTTATACAAGTGTAAGACTCAATGAACCCTAATCTTGAAGTTGTATAAACCCTCCTCACTCTCACCCTTACCACCTACGTTAAGTCAGGAAATATCTTTGGAACGGTTTTATACCTATTCAATGTTCTATTAAACAAGTGATCAGTAGGACCTTATGAAAAGTATTAAGTTGAACTAGTGGAAATGTCTTTTGAAACTCGTTCAACCTCATCGTACTCGTTCGTAACATTAGTAAGTACGAACTTAAAAAAAGATGAACCAAAAATTTCAACGACGAAGTCTTGCTATTTTACCAATTGATTTACAGAAATACTTGTGTTTCAATATTTTGTTAAGTGAAACTTTTAAGTGGAAAACAAAGAACATCACCTAAGTAATTTTACGTATCTTGAACAACTTCTACTCAAAAAGACGGATCTACTACTCTAGTGTCGTCGTCACTATTATAAACCAAAGTCACCGACAGGCAAAAGGGATATCAAATGTATCTTACTAAGGATTCTTAAATAACTCCAAGACTCTTCTACGAAGGGTCCACCGCGTCATCATTTCTTAAGCGGACGGTTACGTCCTCTGTGTCCTCCACGCCCAAGTTAGGGACCCAACCCTTATAGGGGACCTTATCCTTTACAGTCAGGTAAGGTCATAAGAACGGACCTTTTAAGGTAACTGTCTCCCCGGACCGTCCGATATCAGGTACCCCAGCGTTTCTTAGCCTGTACTGACTCAGGTGTGTGTCTGTTTGACTCTTCTACGACTGTAGTCTCCGGTATCCTTACCGAAGTTCTAGTGATTTAACATTACGACTCTTAAAGTATAATTATTAAACTGATCCCGTAAACCCATTGATTCCTACATTTTTCTAGCTCAAAACTCTCTTCGTAAAATTAGAAAAAGACAGGAAAAAAAAAGGTCAACCTTTTACCTATATGAAATAAACTGATACTACAACCTGAATTACTATATTAAGTCGATGATCAAGCGGGTCTGGGACTGGAAGGATCGTGTAGTTTTGTCTGACTATATGTCCGGTTTGGGACAAGATTATCAGGTGGATTTCATTTCTTTTGGGGTTCCCACCCTGGAAGGTCAGTCGGCAGATGTAGTTGAGCACTAAAAGAATAGCTAGGACCGTAACCTGATATATTCCATACAACAGAAGGAGTCTGAAGAACAATTAACACTCTTATATCTACATAAGAGAAGTCCTACGACACTTATTCATTTGTAACTAACGGTAAACTTTCATTTCTAACCTCAACAATTATAAAATTGAAAAATTTTTCATTATAACTTTTTTGTCACTTTCAACACATCTGTATGATATGAGTCACCAAGTCTCGTATTTTCGTTTATGGATACATTAAGGTGTTTCCAATACATCAACGAAAGACTTCGGAGAACATACGGGGACGGTCTCATGTAGAGTGAGAGAGGGGGAGTCTTCATTTGACGAACAAGACTGCAGGTACTAGTAAGGTAAAAAGAAATCACAATGATCAATAGAGATTTGTTGTAAAACATAACGGATATAAACGTTAAAAAGTGTACACCGATATAAAAAAGTGACAAACATAATAAGGTAAAATAATTGTATGGTATTATGTAAATAGATTGGGTACTACTTATCTATTAACCCAACAAAGGTCAAAATCGACAATATTTGTCACGACAAAACTCGGTTAATACACATAGGACCATGTGTGCAAGTTCTTAAAGAAATCCTTAAAAATGGATCTTTATTTTTATGACGACTTTAAAGCTACCTTTGGTATAGACATCTGGTGGAACTCCTTAACTGTAGAAATGTCACAACTCAGGAAGTAATAACTTTACTATCTACAGAGGTAATTAAATCTAGAAACTGTAGAAAAAGTCAATGAAAGGAGAAATGTATGGAAAATAAATAAAGATCATCGAAACAAAAACTACAATAATATTTACCAATGGAAAATTTTAATCAAACAAACGATATATCTTTACACTAACTAACTAACTGGAAACGATAGATCGTTGAAGAAGTTTAAGATCATTTAAAACATCTTTATTAATTGTGAAAACGATGTAGAAATAGGAATATAAAAAAGTATTAAGAATTACCAACTCCATTTGACCCTGGGTTTGAATTGATTTCTAACCGTCTGTTTTACTTAGTGTATTCTTTACGTCTAGCTCTAGATACTTTTGTACGTTTGTCTCGGTGTCTTTTCCTTTCTTATCTTTGACCACTTCTCCACACAGTTTCGTGGACCGGACCGACGTGATGTGACTTAACGAAGTTTGGATATTTCTTATTATTGCTATAGATTTAACTCGGTGTTCTAAATTTTTTTTTTCTTTCGAAAGTAAACAAGATATTTAAATCATATTGTGACTATGACTTTTGTACTAATATTTTCGTGTAATCATAGTGATGTACAACTATATTTTAGAGTTCAATATCAAATGTTTATTTCATTATTGATATATAATCTCCTTGTATGCAACTGGTTCACACCAAACAGTCCTTCACCCCATCAAATAACAATCCTTTGTAAAATTATATTAAGTAGTATAATGATATTGGTTTCTTTTGTTTACTAGATTAGACAAAAGACGTAGATTTATTTTTAAACTTAAATAAAGACTAAAAAAATTTTTAGGAATCATTCTCCTTGTCTACCTTATCTACTTATAAAATTTGGTATGGGTCGTAGTACGAATTACCACCCCTTTTCGGTGTTCGTAAAGGTAATTTCTATCTTGGTCTGTTTGTTCGGACAATTACGATAACAAATTGTAGCAAGATCTTCAAGATCTATTATGTCTATTCGTTTTTTGTTTTATAACATTTAGGACCTCTTCCGTCAGTTATGAATCCTTATGGATCATTCGACTCTTTTATGTATTCTCGTAATACTCGGTAATCGTTTCACCGACAAATTTATAGTCATCGAAAGGAATGATACCAGTAAATTATTTCTTTTTTTTAATATCATTGTTTCGTTTTCAGACCCTTATTTGAATGTACTATATATGTTTTGTATATTTAATCACGAAAATATATTACAAGTGTCAAGTCTAGCTTAACAATTATAACTTTCGCGTGAACGGTTTAACAGATAAAGTAAGTAACCAAAGTAGGGAGAAAGTCAATGGTTTTGAAAGATGAACTATTAAAAAGTGTAATAAAATTTTTATTTCAACAATAAAATCTTGTCAAAATCTAAATGTCGTATCAACCCTTCTATGACGTCTCAAGGGTATATCGGATGTGGGTCAAACGGTAGAATGTAATCACACCGTGTAAACAATGTTAATTACTTGGTATAGAGGAATCGTAAAAAGATTACAGAAAATACAAGGTCTTGGGGTAGATCCAATGGTGTAATGTAAATGTAATCAAAATATGACTTATCAGTAGAGGAATCCGAGGAGAACCGACACCGTCAAAGAGTCTGAAACAAAAATTACTGAAACTGTTAAAACTCCACATAACCAGTCCATCAACATTTTACGTTGTATTCTTATATAAAAGAAGTAGCAATCTGACTTAAATGTATGAACCCCTCCTTCTTGTGTCTCCATTTCACGATAAAAGTTACGAGTCTCGATTTCACGATAAAAGTTACTGTACAGATCCCGTGTTATGACAACTGCAAGAGAAAATATTAATAAATTCAAAATTTACTTATCATTGAATGGTAACACTTGGAATTAGTGGACCGATTCTACCACAATGCAAAGAAGTGACAGTTCAATAAGATGGGATAGGGGAAAACGTATGACATAAGAAACTCTAATTCAGTGATATACATCGGGTGAGAATTGTGTAATAACGACGACGACGATTCAGCGAAGTCAGCACAGACTGAGACATGCTGGGGTACCTCTCGTCGGGTGGTCCGGGGAGACAGGTGCCTTAAGAGATCCGTTCTTATGACCCCACCTAACGGTAAAGGAAGAGACATTGTGTAATAACTGACCCCCTAAAAACGTCGTTGATTCCGGACACTGGTCGTTAAACAATACGTTCACTTATAACTTTTGTAGGGACGACATCAGTCATTGCAAGTCCATTTTTTTTGTATAAGACGTAGACACAAATTATTCAACAATTCCTTACCTCTCAATCCTTGGGAGGTATAAATTCCAGTCTAATAGATGTTTTCAATAATCCTTAAGAAAATGCACTCATGAACAGAGAAGAAGTTAAAAAACCAGTATATAAATGTGATGATAAAAAAGAGGAGACAGGAAAGGTATACGGGGATAAACCCCAAACTCAAAACAAAACAATTTTGGAAAGAAAGACCGTGATCTTCCACGACGTCCGAGTAGAACACAAAAGACGGGGTCAGGACGTCAGTTGGTAAAGAGATTCTTCGGAATCAAGGAAATTAACCTCTTACTATAACCTTCGATTATGGATCCGAAATCTATACGAGAAACGAAGACCGTACAGGAACAAAAATCCCAGGAGCCACATCTTCCGTTACTGTGGGGTGAGGTCATGAGAACGGACTTTTTAGGGTACCTGTCTCCTCGGACCATCCGACGTCAGGTACCCCAGCGCTTCTGACTCACTGAAGTGAAAGTGAGAAGTGAAAGTACGTAACCTCTTCCTTTACCGTTGGGTGAGGGGACAAGACCGGACCTCTTAGGGTCCCTGCCCCCTCGAACCTGACGTCAGATACCCCAGCGTGTCTCAGTCTGTGTTGACTTCGCTGAATCGTCGTCGTCGTCGTCGTCGTTCCTTTATGTACACACATACACGTTATTGAAGACATATAGGTATATAGATATTTATAAATACATTGGTAGAAACATATATAATACGAATGTAACAATGTAAAATTGAAAAATACTACATTGGCAAACCTTCGACGACGAAAACTGGACCAAACAAACCCCGGTATATTCATATTTACACAAAAGTATCCTCCTGGTCGAATATATAGACGACCAGACTCTAATTAGTTTCAATTTGACAATACCAGTTAAATTTAAGAGACAAATCGTGTGAAGAGTTATGGGTTGACACAGGGAAGGGGGTTAGATTAAATCTTTTCGTAGTACTCTTTCATGAAGAGAATCGTCTAGAAACACAAAATAAAAGTCACAATCGTGAAACGACAGTTGATAAGGAGCATGAAAGAAAAAAAAAAAAATTTGTAGAGAACATAAAGTATAATTATGTATCGTATCTACAATTCCTGAACTCGAAAGTTGAAAGTAGTCTGAACCAAAGTACAAAGTTGAGCCGGTAGAAGACTCAACCTGTTTAAACCGTTTATTCATGTAACAGAGGGGAACGAGTAAATCTTTATGTGAACCTTAGACCGTGTATTTGAGAGTTTTCCGATCAATAAACATTTCATTATAAATCAGTTTCAAATCAGTTTCGGTATAAATTGGAAGGAACAATCAATTTCTCACGGTCATGTATAAATGAACCAAAAAACCTACTTCGAGTCATTAACGATATCCATAAACTTTAAAACTGATCCCTGAAAGTATATCTTCCTTAATAAAGACCTATTAAGTCAGTAACTTATAATTCCATAAATCATACATAAACATGATCCATGATCTTTACTACCCATTTGTCTACTATAACGGTAACGTACCTTAAGTACCTTAGTATGATCTATAATTGAAGTAAAACCCGATCGGACTTTTACGAATCTCCGACGATGAAAACTAAATTCAAACGAAACTTAAAACAGACAAAAGGAATCTCGTTCAGAGATTTATCATTCATATAGTTTTAAAGTAACAACACAGACTTAATAAATTTTAAACCCTTTAAAAAAAAAAGAGAAGAGTACTTAAGAATGGAAGCATTAAAAACCAAATATTTCTAAAACGAAATACCTACTCGTTTGTCTATATCTCCGAAAGGGAAAACGGATTTTTATAAAAACCTGGAGTACTGAACGTCCGTGTTTTTCATTTAATTTATAAAAGTCCATTCGTATGTATTTTGTCTGATATTGTAAATTTGGAATTCTACGTTAAAATTAAACTTCAATAATGGATTATAGTCAGAACAAAACGGAATAAACCATTGAAACTCGTCATAAACCAGTCAACATCGATAGAAAAGTACACATCATTCTTTGATCTATGGTGATAGCACAAACCTCTTGGAAACCTTTTATCACGTCTCCCGTCCCAGGGGAACATGTTATGTAACTTAACGACTGAGATCCTTCATCAAATAAAAGGCTTTGGTCCACCTGAAGACTACGGATTTAACCACAAGACCAAAAACACCTTCGACACCTACTGAGTGTACTCCAGAGCGACAACTTTACTGAGTAAGACCGAATTTATTACTGACAAATCGAACGACTATCATTCGAAAGCCCCAAATGGATTCACACACCGTGACAATTTGAAAAAATATACGGATACGAGTAACATCGTTTATTTCCTTTTCCTTTCAATAGTTATTAATGATTCATTTGTAGTACCTAAAGAATCATAAAGGACAGAAAACAGATTTCATGATACGACGAAAAATTTTAGAAAAACCAGTACTTTACATTATCTGTTATGTTTATACTCATCTTGAATTGTTGGATAATATTTCAGTAACAGGTATTTATGGTGAGTTTAGTTGGGGTCTTTGAAGAGTACATGGGGGAGAACTAATTTGAAGGGAGAGGGATCAATGACGATGATGGGTTCGAAGATACCATTAGTAAAGAAACGAAAAATAATTAAAATAGGACAATAATGGTAATTTGTCGGACTATTATTGAAAATTGGATACAGATGTAGGGATAAAAAAGAGGTAGACTTGAAATACATTTATCTTGGTATAACACAAAACTAAACATTGACACTTCTTTGTACCATATTTCTCCTTAGGACAAGTCTCAATCTCTTTGGAAATAATCGGGGGTGAGGATCGACATAACCTCTTCCTTTACCGTTGGGTGAGACCCTAAGAACGGAACTTTTAGGGCCCCTGTCCCATATCAGGTACCCCAACGTTTCTCAGCTTGTGCTGAAGTGAAGCGAAGATCGAGATATAGAGGACTCCCGTTCACAAAAAGTGAAGACTTGGATTAATCCTTTATTCTTACTGAAACATAATATTAAAAATTTCCTCTATTACATATATCGTAATTTACCATATTATTCTGAATTGATACTCGAAATTATTCAGAATTGTAACTTGTACATAACTATTAATCACCTTCCTCTCAAAAAAGTAAACAACGATGACATACGAACGATTCAATCGTGTAATATGTTTAACAGTGGATTAGAGTTATGTGACGTTTCATACAATGAAACATTTTCTTCGACTCCGACCTTGTCCAATTCCTGAAACAAGTTCCAATGTAAATCCTCCACTATTCGTTCCTGAATTTGGATCCAAATACACGTCTCGAACACACAAAAAGTGTTTTGTATGTTTTGACATCGATCGATACCATTTAGGAGTTCATAAACGACAACCACGATAAAATAAAAAATTACTAAAAAGGAAAGGAGAGTACACCTCGAAAACAAACCCCACAAAAAAAATTAGTTTATGAAGCTGTACTTTCTGAGAAAAGATTTACACCGGTTTACATATAGAGTTTCTATCATGTTCAAACCAAGGTTTACTGACGTTTTTTCTCTTATGGAGTGATTTCGTCCATTGTGTTCAAAAACCAAAAGGTCATGCATACTTTTAATGTAAATGTGATAAGACAATTCACATATTATCGTATTAAAAAATTTTTACACGTATGGAATTACATTTTTACGAAATAACGATTTTTTTTTCGGTAGCAGACTCGGAAGTCATTCAGTACTAGAAAAGCGTCTATCTCCCAGAACACAGGTACAATTACCGATGACTGACTAATCCCACCAGTATCGACACCGTTAAAGAATTTATTCTACTGTTACTTCAAACCGGTGTAACTAACTGAGAAGGAGAGTGTTTGTTCAAAAGACATCGTACGTTCCGAAACGTATCGTAAAATGGGTGAAGAAAGTTTTAACCTCAATTGGGGGAGTTTGGGACGGTGACGAAATAGTTGATTCAAATATATCATAAGATTAAGGAAACAGTAAAGTTGTTAGAAGTGGTGTAGAAGTGGTCCTTATCTAAGGTAGAGTTCTGTGGCGAAGAAACGAGGAACTATTCCTCGTTGAGGAATAGTTAAACGAAGTGACGCCCTAATGTCGTCAAGTGGATGTAGGAGTCATAGGTAAAGATTAAGATCAAGAGAACGATAAAGGTAGTGTAGACGTCAATGAAGGAGATACTTCAGGACTTGAGGAGGTTCAAGTAGGTACTCCCAACCTTATTTGAATAAGATTTAGGACAATTACAACTATATAACCGGAGAAGGGTATTTAACGTTTACAGGAATTACCGTAGATCTTACCAGTCAGGAAGGGTCTTCCAAAAGATCAATTGAAACGATTACGACTCTAGGTATCCTCCTTAGTGATACTATCGATATAGGAATGTATTACATATCGTTACACGTCATCGTTCTTGTATTAGAAATTCCAATTCCACAGAAGTCTAGGATCAAAAAGTAAAATAATTGAAGGTAAACCTCGTTCAATTGAACAGTCTCGAAAACAAAGGAATAGGACATTTTATCCTAAATAATTAATAATTCTAACAATTTGGATTGACTTCATCGGAACGTATTATAGATCATATATCCAAAATTGAAAATGATATATGAGTGGGGGTGGGGTGGGATATACTATGGAATTTCACCAGAATCTGAGAGTCTTTCTCGATCGAACTAATCCACTACTAGAACATAATCAGTACAGTAAAAAAACAAAAATTTCTGAATTTCAACTTCCCTGAAGAGAACTAACAACGAGGACTTTCCCGGAATTGGAAGTCTGGTTAAGGAAGTCAAAAAACTGTTGCATTAAAAAAATTTTTGGTCGAAGAAATCCATTTAGATTTAAAGAGACCACATGGACAAAAAGACTGTGGAACAAAATATGGAAAACAATCTAACATACTAAATCAAGACCTTGTAGACGATCTCAACTGATGTATATAAAACGTAGAAATATCGAGACAAGAGAAATATAAACAAGAAACTCCATCATTTATTACGTAAACGATCACTTAATGACAACCACTTTGAATTGGGGTAAAACATATCCACCCAAGTAATTTAAGAAAGGAAACATGTACACGTGTTCAGGGAGAAAATAAAAAACGAATTATGCGACAAAAGACCAACCAGACTGACATTCAATAGACTTCCTAAGACTTCTTTAATTGCCTCATTTAATCAAAATGTCAGTGTTATGAGGTTTCAAGACCGAAAAACAATCACTGTAAGAATTACTTATTGTACGGTCCTACTGAGAAGCCATGTGTTCTTAATATAAAATTTTCAGATTATATCTATTCCTATTCCTTATCAATTTATGGATAAAGTGACTTCCTATAACCCTCCTTTCAATTAAAGTATAATCATTTATTGTCTAAACTGTCATATTAGGTTTTCTTATTAAAACAAGATTAGAAACTTTAATGAAATTTGAAAACATAGACGTTTATAATTGGCACTATTGAGAGTTTTATTGAACTCAGTATAATTCCAAAAACTTCGTTATCTACTTCAATGCGAAGTAATTGATTAAAATTTGAAAAAATCCATTTACTTAACCACCTACGGTCTCTACAGCGGGAACCACGAACCAAACTTCGTGCATATGTATCACAATGATCTCGAAGACTACCTGTGAGTGCACCGTTTTGAGGTGACTTCTTACCGTCAAGAACATTTTCCTGATTACCTTTACATTTAGTATTAAGGTTTCTCTTGTGTTTTTTTAACCTGTTACATGGGAGATGTAGATTAAGTCTATGACAACGACGACTACTTCTGCAATAAATAGTATAGCTCATACTACTCATTCACGAGTACTATAACTCCTGAAGTAAGTATAAAAACAAACGTCTTCGTTTTAGAGGGTAAAGTTCTAACAAAAGTTTATTCAGAAAGACTTCTCTAGTAGATCCTCAGTACAAACCAGATCATGGTACAAAAACAAAGACAAGTCACCAATATTATTCTCGAGGAATTGTAAGTTGTAAACCGAGTATTCATCAAACACAAACCATAGGATTATGGACCGAATTAAATTATACATTCCAAAGAGACAGACCAGGAGACCATACAATCCCGAAAACGATACGTAAAATTCTTATAAAATCTTTTATATATTATTGCACCCTACATTATCAGAAATCTTACCTCAACTTTATAAAAGACTTTCGATAACGACTCAATTAAGTGTATTTTAAATATGTATATTTCCCATATTAAGTGACAGAAATTATATCAGTGTCCTAACTCGTAATAACGTTTGATTAGAATCTCGTGAAAAAATTAAAAGGGAGGTTTTTTGATGTATTCGTCGTTAGTGAAAGGTCAGAGGGAGAGGGTTGGTTTACAAAAATTTACAAGTGCACTTTTATCATAATTCTTGAACTAAACTCCCGGATCTGAGATTGTGACTTAATAGTAGCAGGAATGAATAAAAATTTTAGGATGATATTTTAAATGATACCACTTTCTAAATCATAAATAAGTTGTGATGTATTTGAAAATTCAGAAGTGAGTTCACTGTAGAAGTATACACATCTTTTATGCGTTGGTTTATAAAATAGTTTACATTCAAGTTCTAAGATTTTCCCAACATTAAAAAGAATGTTTTTACCATACTTTCTGAAACCACAACTGTGTATAAAGGTCCTATGGACCTTTCCCGAGGTTTCATCTAGGGAAAATAGAAAAGACTGTGAAGAATACCGAGATGGATTCAACGGTTGTACCGAATAAAGTTTACCGGTAGTATGACGAAAAAAAAAAAAAAAAAATTTGTATCATCTACTATTATCTTGGCTGTCAAATTTACTCATAATTTTACACCCTAACCGGTCCTGAACTTTATAACCATTTAGTTCCGACCTTATCCTTCCCTAACCTCAACCATCCAATTGTCATTGGTCAGAGACCCAAATACTAATGGTACCGTTTCTCCGTTCTGTGACGTAATCGCCCCCTGAAGTCGATAGACATATAGACAACAGTTGTTCATCTCGAGAACTAAACAAAACTCACAAATAATCTCTTTTCTTGAGTCTTTGGTCGATGAACTCTGAACTAAGACCGGGTATTTCCTCAATAATAAACCGGTTTTTAATTATTAACATATCTTACCGTGTCACACCGATATCTCACTCAAAATTTGTGATTCACTTGATTCCGAATGATTTAAAAATGTCCAAATCCCCGAGAATCAACCAAAACCTTATGTTGAAAGGTTCCTTATCCGGACTCAAACCATATTACAATTTCGTATTTAGTGTCATAGAATCGTACTGATAAATAAATAAACCAACGTGGTCCAACCGTACACCCCAGATCAAGGGACTGGTCTCTTCCTTGGACCCGGGTGACAGAACCATCGCATTCGGTGACCTGTCAGGGACCGATAAAAAATTACATCCTCTTTAAAAAGAACTGATCTCACTTACAATCATTTTCCTTCACATTTGGGTCTTACGTACTCTTCTGTTTAATAGACAAGTTTTATTAAAGTGACCTACCTTAATAAAGTCATGACCGTTGAATTCCTTTTGTCATAGACTTGAAAGAAACTCTTTATTTCATAGTCTTCGAATTAAATTATACATAGTGAATGTAGAAGTTTTTCTTGTTTCCTGATATACTTTATTTCATACTTTTATCTACTCAAAGACCTATTCTCAGGATTTATTGTTTTCCGACCACATTCGTGGATCTTTCTGGGTACTGGGGTATACCTACACTACTGTTTAGAATAATTTTAAAGTAAAAAGTACCAATAGTCTTTTCAATTTTTAATATCAGTTCAAATACAATTAAAGTTATTGAATAATTTGTTCAGGAATGAAAGAACCCACCTCCTACGTAACTGTTCTCTGACCGTATATACCGAATCGTCATCATGTCTAAGAATGACTTATCATTCGAGGTTGAATCAGTCATCTTACATCGACAGTCTATCAATGTAACATTCCACGAACTAATCTTTGTTCTATCCATCTTCTTCTGACCACAAGGACAACATGACCCGACTAATAAGAGATGAACCTATAGAAATCTTGAGTTTTATGTTTTAGTAGTACTTCTTATCGACTTTCTTGATTCATAAATCGAACTTTTCTGACCCTAGTTCTACCGAAAGTATAAAATTTTCGAGACCCTCCTTCAAGACATGTTGTGTCTTTCATCCAAAGTCCTATTGGACCCGAAGGGTCCACCGCGTCACCATTTCTTAGACGGACGGTTACGTTCTCTGCACTCTCTGTACCCAAGTCAGGGACCCAGCTCTTCTAAGGGACCTCCTCCTTTACCGTTAGGTGAGGTCATAAGAACGGACCTTTTGAGTACCTGACTTCTCGGACCACCCGATGTCAGGTACCCCAGTGTCTCTCAACCTGTGATGACTCGTACGTGTGTCAAGGGAAATCTCTATTGTCTTTGAAGGATGGTCGGTCTAGAGATTTCTATCTCTTACCAGACGGGACTCTTCATTTGTTTTTGTTCGTAACTGGGCGAAATCAGAATCTACCGTCTAATGATTGTTTGTTTATTAGGTCAGTAAGATTGAAGTCAAAAGTGAAAGTTTTGTCATAAACAGTCTGTTAAAAAAACATGAATTTGAATTATTTAAGATTCATGTATATCCGACGCAAATACTAAGACTAGACCATGATAGTAAAGAGTCACTGAATTAAGTAAAAAGAGTATCTCATTCAACTTTCATTAGACGAACTAATAAAGGTTTGAGACTCACGTCGTCACGTAAAACTTGTTGAACAGTAAATCGGAATGGTACGAACCCATGAACCCTGGGTTCCTTGGACAGTCTCCCTAAGAAACCCTTATTCAAATTTTACCACCACAGCTCTTCAATCAAAATACCACTGGATGACCAGGATTGTATAATTGGTCTAGTCTCAAATTTTGTTAAAAATGAGATACTCTTCACTGTAATGTCTTAATACTATATTGAATGTTCCAAGTACCAAAGTGGTCAGATCGGGGTTTTCGGTCTAGATCATCAATTGTAACAATATCTTAGATTTACTTTAGTAAACAAAGGATTAGAATGAAGTAAAAAGGAGTTTTAATATCGATGTTTATAAGATTCAAGTATTTTTCGTCCAATATTATTCTTTAAATAAACTTTACAAAATTCCAAATTCTCAAAAATGACAAACATTCTCAGGGAAAAGATATCTAAGAAGTTACTTGTATCTGACTTAAATCTCGAAGAATGATGTTTATTACATTTCGTTTTAGCACCTCAATTGTAGTCTCATGGACTAAGTTTTTTGAATTTACACACACACACAAAAAAAAATTACTAACAACAAGACTGAGTAGATCGTAGTGGGAACAGACTCGTTCCCAAAACATAAAAATCTCAATTTGGTGGGGTAATTCATGAAACTCTCTTTCTCAACCGTCATATTTATAATTAAGTTCTGAAATCTCTAAATCTAGGTTTCCTAAGAATTTAGAAAACATTTCAAAAAATTTAAGAATTTTCGTCGATACAATTCTGTTTAGTGTGTCGTAAGTTAAACGGGTAAATTCACATTTTAAGTCAAAAAAAATCATATAATTGTCCTAACATGTTATCAGTGGTGTTAGATTATATCTTGTAAAAGTAGAAGGTTTTCGGAGTATGGGTAATCGTCAGTGAGAGGTAAGGGGATGGAGACGGGGGTGGAGGAGGTCGGGAAAAGAGTTGGGGAGAGTCGGTATCCGTTAGTCCTTAGAAGACTGAGACCTACACACATAAGACCTGTAACGTATATTTACCTTGGCAGATTATACACCAGAAAACACTGACCGAGAAAAATGAATCATTTTCATTTGTCCAAGTAGGTGCAACCTCGAACACATAGTCATGAAATAAGGAAAAATAACGTTTATTAAATAACGGTTTGGTGTCAAATGAATAGGTAAATAGTCAAATACCCGTGACTACAAAAGATGAAAAACGACGATACTTGGAAGTACATGATAAAAAACACCCTCGTAAAATTAAAAAACCATACATACACCGCCTCCCTAACGACCCGACATATCGTCAATACAAAGTGGAACCCTTCTTCACGGTCTAAATAAAGGTCTACCGACGTGGTAAAATATAAGGGTACTCAATACATACCTTCAAGGTAAAAGAGGTATAGGAGTGGTTTTCGAATTGATGAAGAACTAATTTCGGTAGGACATCACAACCTCATATTGACATAACATGATATACATATATAAATGTATATAAACGTACAATATATACATATACAGTAAAATATCATAACATCCATATTAACTGGATGTTGTGACATCGTCGATGTCCACAACTTATATCACTAAGTCATAAAGATATGTAGTGTTTTACTAGAATGAGGATTTCACACAAACAACCTCTTCCTGATACGGACTAACTTTGAAAAAAAAGGGATCACTATAAAACCGTCTTTTATTTTCCTTCCATTATGTCCTTTAATTTTTACGTACTTCAGCAATACCAGTTTCTCTTCTACTTTTAAAAGAAATAAAGGATCAATATAACACGACATATAAAGGTATCGAAAGATTTTCAACAAATAAGGGTAATCAATGAGAGACATCAATAAATTCCAAATTTTAAAAATTCCCAGGATTTGTAAATTTAAGTGTTTCGATATTGACGTCAGAACACTCTCATCTCTAGGGTTTCGATAACACTACTTCTAGGTACTGGAACTGACTACACCTTCATCTACTTTTCCCCGTCAGTCAAGGAATCGTAAAGATCATCAAATTATACAGATATCACAAATATCCATGAATGTAATTCAGAAAAAATTTAAATCCAAATGAATTAATGTGGTTGAGAAGACATGGTCTGAGACTCGATTGAAGAATGACCTTACAAGTATATTAGAAATTGCATTGATATTACAAAGTAAGAGAGGGTATACTTCTCTGGTTCTGAATACATTGAACGGTCTCCAGTGTATACAATTTACCAGACTGAGTCTCGAACACGCAATTGGTTATACGTAATAACCGTGACACGGATTCGTACCATATACATTAACCATCTGCGGATGCACTGAAGTTTCCAGTTTGTAAGACATACTGGATTTCTGACCGAAAGCTGAGACGGTCCCAAAATTTCGTCTGGTGTGAGTTTTGAAACTCAAGTTAGGACCCATCGACTCCCGTGTGATGACTCAAATATGAGTAATGAACCGACGAGATAGTTGTCTATTTCCGAATTCAGGAATGGGACGAAAACATAATTCTTTGTAGACAAGGAACACCTAAACCAAATCTAAGTAAAATTAATCCGATCACCAAGAGTTGGGATGAAGGTGCAATCAACAGATTCTTCGAAATTTTTATAGTCACGGATCCTGGATGAGGGTCTTGAAGGATATATTAACTAGAAACCCTGAAGGTTCGTAACCACAGATTTTTCAAGGAGACCCTAAGAGTATACATCGGTATCACTCTTGACACCGGAACCTTGTCACCAAGAGTTTCACATCTGGACCGACCTTTACACTCGTAATATGAACGATCTTTAGGTTAAGGAACATGAATTGAGGTCTATATTATTCAACTAGAGACATCCACCGGGACGTTAGACCCAAAATTATACAGGAGACCCACCAAGTATACATATGAGTTTAAATTCTTGGTGAGTGAGTAACGGAAAACGGGTCGAAATAGTAAACGATAGTGTATGGACGGAGATTTCTGGTTCTACTCCCTTTCCCCAACTATACTGTTAAATTTATATCCTTGATATAATTTGTGACCTCTACTATATGTTATGGACTCCTTGGACTCACAAGTAGAAAATCATGGATATATCCACCGTATACTGAACAACTAAAAAGGTAAAAAGAAAAATATATCTATTTTAACAATTCAGAAAAAAGATAATTATTTTCTTAACATAAAGTAAATTCGATTTACTAGATATAGTAAATTTACTCCCGGGTATAAGGTGATACGTCAGAAACACGGTCGAACCGATTGTATCCCTTCGTTACAGGTATTGTACAAACACCTCTTAAATAGAATACTATATAACCATTAAAAAAAAACAAATAAGAAATATATATATTTAAAAAAATTTGACTTCCTATTAACGAAATGTCTTAAAACAACAGAAGACAGTTTGGAGTCGTACTTAGTCGGTATACATATGTATATAGGGGAAGGAAAACTTGGAGGGAGGGTAGAAGGAGAGGTAGGGTGGGGAGATCCAACTATGTCTCCGGGACAAACTCAAAGGACTCGGTATCCCGTCTAAAGGGAACCGATAGATAAAATGTATACCATTACATTCAAAAGTACAATGAGAGAGGTATGTGGAGTGGGAGAGGAGGGGAGAGGGGTACAAACATTCAGATAAGAGATACAGACAAAGAGGTGACCATTAAAAAAAATCGGTCAATTACAAAACTCAAAACACTGTTAAAATCATACAATTGTAGTAAGTGTATGACAAAGAAAACTGAACTATTAAAGAGACTTAAGGGGTTTGAACGTGAAGGAGAATTCTTGAGTTGGGTCTAGTATATTTTCCTTGAACCATCATCATAAACGTCTTAATCGAGGTCTTACTGACAAATTTTCATATGAAATAAAGAAGAGAGACAAGGTAGTAGGTAATTCATAACCATTTAAGACCTCACCCCCGGTTGTGAGTATATCATCAACTCATAAACGAGACTCTAGATCAGGACCGAAAGGAAATCTTAATGTGAGATTTTACGTAGACACCAAAACTCTGTTCGAAGGATTTGAACCGAAGTGCAACTTAATCTAGAGTCTTAGAAGGGTGTATGTACGAAAGAACGAACACGTAGGAATGTTACACATGGAAATATCCAGTAAACTTTTCCACTTAAACCCTTATGATCAGTACAATCACCGAAAAATTTTAACGAAACAATTTAAATCACCAGATTAAATCTCTGGAACCAAATATTTAACCTCGATTAAAGATATTTCTCTTTACATTCAATCTTTGGAGATCATCAAACTTGTTCCTTCATATATAGATTTCTCCCTTTTACAAATACTTTTAATGAAATAAAGATATAGAATTATTAACAGTCACCGATCCGTTTCAACTTTAGAACTTTGTACTCATTCACAATTCTCAAAAGTATTACTACACTTTTAATGGTATATTCGAAAGTACAAGGTATCACAAGTGTAAATCTTATCTTTACAGCCAAATGGAACCTTTGTTTGAATTGAAGAATAAAACTTAAAAATCATTTAATAAGACTTCATGGGAAAATTTTCATATCAAGTTATTAAGAGAAAAATTATGTTATGATACACGGTCCGTGAGATGTTCAGGAAATGGACCTAATAAAGTACATTAGGAGCAATTCGTTAGTTACCTCATCTATGAAAAGATTCACATTTCTTCCTTATTGACTCTAAATCTCTTCAATCGATTGTATGGGTCATAACTTATCAACTATCCTCCATCTAGCTCTAAGCCTTTTCGTGTATGAATCTTGGTGTGATGGTCTGATGGAGAGTGAAACTCTCTTCGGACGAATATTTTATAAAATTATATTTATTTATACATATATATTATAATATTCCGTCAATACAAATGTATAAAAAATTAAAAGACAGTCAGAGAGGTCAATATGAAAGTGTCTTGTCTTTGGAATTTAGTTATTTGTTTATGGACACACGAAAGAAAAAAAGACATTCCCTTTTATCTAATAATTTGACGACAAAAATTGTGTCACAGTACCGAGTTGGGTACCCTTACTCTAGTTTACCTTGACAATCTCGTAGTGAATCCTGAACCTCCCATTGAATACGATCCGATGTCAATTTTCGGGTAGACCGCTTACAGAATCTTATTACAACGGTAACGGTGGTCGTCAGAAAAATTCTAAAAAAAACTCAATAAGACTCGGACACCACGTACGAAAACTCATCGGAACTAATACCAATGATGTTTATCTTCAGTCACTCGGTTAAAACTTATTTTAGTTCACCATAAAAATTCATTTTCAACAAGACATTTCATTGTTTTGACTAAAATAACTTACATAACTACACTAGACAAAGATTTCCTGACAGTTTTTACAAACTTACTAAAGACCCAAAAGTGCCCTCTTTTCCTCATACTAAAAATTTTTAGTCCAGTCGCACAGTACAACTAGAACTCATCCCTCGATATTTACTCTTCAATTCAAAGTCTTGGGACCGCGTCACTGTTCAGACGAAGTAACAAAGAACCAACAATGACTGTACAAACGGTTTTTGAATCTCATAAAGGAGATACTGAACGTCACAAGACTTTCCTATTTTTAGTTTTCCTCCCGTCTTCTTCAATCTAGAAATTGGAATAACAAGAAGAGAACACAATTTTCTATTGAATCACGAATCTTTTTATTGATGTTTATAATCAATTTTACTGATGTCTATAGTCAACTAAAGTGAAAAAGTTCAAATATGTAGTAAGGAAATATCATCATAGAGAGTTTCTACCAGTCGTTTTGACACCTAAGTGGGTCCATTCCACAGATATCACGTCAAAGGACTCCCGATAGTTACTGGGTGAGGGACGTAACCCAACCGGACCTCATCTCGGGTCCTTAGACGAAAAGTTTGTCCGTCGGTCCCGGAAGAATTCATATGTCTAGTAACCAAGACAATATCCGTCGTATCAAAAGTCCGCAATCTTAGTCTTTAAACCAAACTTAAGATCCAGAAACCAATTCAAAAAACGAAACGAATTGAAAGTCGAAATTAAATGAGTAAACATTTATAGATGAACTGGCACAAGAGAAGGGATTGTTGGAGCTTTTCATAGGTCATTATTATCAGTTTGAAAGACGAAAATTAAATAATTATTCTGGTTCAATAAAACCATTCATGAGATTTTATTAAATGGAAACCGTATCGATAAAAATTTGTATTAATGTAACAAAATTGTTAATTCAATATGTGGTAACAATTGTACAACATGTTTACTCAAAATAAAGGTACATACATAAATTCAGGATGACATTCGTCAAAATTCATTCAATAAAAATAGACACTCATTCGAAATGTAAATTCCACACTTTCAATCGTCACGATGTATAATCTAATTTTTTACGAGAGAAAAACGTACATCATACTGTAATTTCTAACCGATTTGATCTTGTACGGAGGTCTACTTACAACAGGAATAAATTCGTAAAATTGGGGTCCTTCGGTACAAAACTTTCTTCCAACGTCACTGTCATGAAACGAATTATGTCAAACTTAGAATATTTTACTAATCAATCGAATGTTCAGTGGATTCCTTTACATGAAAATGAAAGAATATTGTTTGGACAACATTTTTAACACGAATTAGCTAAAGGAACATCAAATTAAGGGGTCCAAAATGAGTTAAACGATTAACTCTTGTGTCAACCTAAAACAATTTTACAGTGTATCAAGTCCTATTTCGTATATGACTTCCTATCGAGATTTTCTATGGACTTCTCATACATCTTGTTACTTTTACAATGACCCTTCTTTTTTGAATCCCTATAAATTCCAAATAGACTTTTATATCCGATATATTGTGGTTTCACAAAGAGATGAGAGTGTCTACGTTTCATCGATTGACCTTATCAGACAGAATGTAGAGATAATCTTATTATTGAACTGAAGTCCAAGACTCTTGTCCTCCCGTACTTCACATTAATCTTTTTTTTCCTGGGATCAGAGTAGAATCGTATAGACATACATCCGAGTACCGTGTCAGATCTACCTCAGTCGAAACTATACAAGGACGGAGAGACGAAGTCTAAAACTTCCTATAGAACTCGGGACAAAATCTAAAAAAAAAATTCGAAGGTCGTGAAAGGTTTTATAAAGTACGTCAGAGGACGTCAGAAGGAGTCACGGTTACGACCTTCTTCAGTCACGAACCTGGTTAAACATCACAAATAGAAGTCGGGAAACTACGGTACCCTACGTCCCTTAGGACACAATCTCTAACGAAAAATTCTTGAGGTTTTTGCATTAGAAATTTCATGGAAAAACAATAGAGACATATCTCAAGAAGTGACGGTGAATTGATAGGATTTTGTGTCACCAGTATCAACTAAATAATGTAAAAAAAGTTCTCGAAATCAATATATTTTCTAAAAAAGTAAATTACTCAACGTACAAAGGTTTGTAAACAATCGGACAATGTAGGGTTTGTGTGGTTTCAAACTTGTACCATGGACGAAGAATTACTTTTGAACCATAAAATGTCACATTCAACACTATCTTCATGCGTGTGGATCGAAAGTCTTATGGAATTCAAGACTCTTATATTCCATCTCTTCCATTAAGACATAAGGACTGCCTCCTCTTACGATCCTATGGCCCTATTCCTCTATCCTTTATACCGTAATGGACTCCCATCTGTTCACATCTTCTATGTACCACTCATTATTCTTTGGTTTGATTTCCACTTATTTCTAAAGGTCAATTTACACCGTCTAATTCTACGTACAAACAGAGGTGAGGAAGAATTTGGGAGGATCTTCTGTCATTTTCTTATTTCCGTATTCGGGGACTCCTGTTTTTTTTTTTACACCATCTTCATTCTGTGTCTTCTCTTTTGTCGTTTGAAAACTTTCCATTCTTCGATTACCCATTTACTACGGATTGAATCGTCCGGTATTTCTCGACTTTGGACTCACATTCGGTTGTTGTTCGTTCACGTAACACAACTTCTTGGAATCCTTCCAAGCCTAGAACCTAAATGGTCCATGAAACCTCCAGCCGTATAGGTACCCCACTGTTTAACAACCTGTCTTCGCTAACTCGTGTGTGTGTGTGTGTGTGTGCCTTTTTTGACTCTTGTTTTTCTAAATAAATATACTTTCTCGTAAAATTAGTGAAGATGGTGTAAGTTCCGAATTCAGTTCTTTCTCCTTTTGTACCATAAACCCTTTATCCTAAGTTGTGTTCTTCATTACTATCCTCTAGGGTCGTACTATAGTTACTTCTCGTTCGACAGGTCTATTCTTATCCTGTCTCCATAAATCTTTTACAAAACGTTGGGTCTTCTAATCATCTTATGGACTTTACAGACTTGTGTCACCTCAAAATTGTCGACACCGTCTTACCCCCATTAATTACCACTTTCACAATCAGTGAGTCAACACAGACTGAGAAACACTGGGGAACCTGACATCGGATGGTCCGAGGAGACAGGTACCTTAAGAGGTCCGTTCTTATGACCTCACCCAACGGCAAAGGAAGAGGTCCCCTAGAATAGCTGGAGCTCTAACTTGGACCCAGAAGACGTAACGTCCGTCCAAGAAATGGTATACATTTATCTTTTGATTCGTTCATCGTTGGTTTTTCTTTTGAATTCATGTGTCATCTTTTGTTTCGACACCTTCTCGCCTACATATTAATTTCGTATGAAGTAATCAATCGACACTTGTGAATAATTATAAATCAGTTCTATTATTTTTTTATGACTATCCATGTCTGTTGAGTAAAACAAATTACACGAATTCTCGTTCGTTCAACTAGTCAGTAACGTTCTCAGATCTCGGTCCGCTAGTCAAATTCAGTACGGAGACGAAGAATGAAGAAAGGTTTATTGAAGAGACGGAACAGACACTTTACCCCTATCTTATTATAGATAGAGACAGGATTCTCCATTTATTACAATTGTGAATCTCGTCACGGAACACAATCATTTCACATTCTTTCTCCTCCTACCTCCGTTTACTCGACATGTACTCCCCACCCATCTTATTCAAACTTCATTTTTCGGTACATTCGTGTAACGAATTTACATTTACACCTCCACTTGTTTTTATCGATTTTCAATTTGTCAACGTAGACCCCTTATCTTTAGTCTTCACATCACCCGACCTTGGTCTCCGACGAACAAGAGTAACATTCGGAACTCACAATTGAAACTCAAAGCAAGTGGACACCCTTTTGAAAATTTTTCACCCTTCTAGGAAAACGGACTTGAACTTCGTGTTTCGTAAAATAAAAAATAACATCTTTAGAATACGTCTCCAACTCTCTTTCATATTACTTGAGTAGTGGATAGAAATGAGTAAAACTGGAGGACCGGTTAGAACAAGTCAGGGACGGTCGTAGGGGTCCATGGTGGTGACCTAATAAAACCTCGTTCAGGGGTTAAAATTCACAAAAGTTGGTCTTTATCGGAATCGTCGATACCACCCGTGTGACGAGTCTAGAAGTTCTGTCTTGAACAACTGGATGTCCCTCACTAACGTCAATTGACTGTTGAAAATTAGTGTCGTGAAAACTCTAGACAATGTCACAAACTCGGTTCCGGTGTGAGAAAGGACCAAGTAGAACAACAACTGTAGAATTCTCGTAAGTTGACTCTTTTATCGATTTACCTAAGAAAAATTTCACACGTCTTCTCTCGATTGTAGTTCGGTCTCTAAATGATGAAAAACTTCCCAGCTATACACCAACTGGAAACCGACCACAACCCCTCGATTGAAAGTCCTCTTAAGAGTAAGGAACTATTTTTACCAACTGATACGTATTCGAGATGTTTTCTTTATACCTAATACAACTTATGGACGAAGACTCTCAGACCTTAAAACCAAACACGATCCGTAACTTACGACTACACTAGTTAAGGATTATTTTGAGAACTCGTAAGAAATGACGTGTAGGGACCATCTGTTGTAATATTGTGTATACAACAGTCTTAAACAACGACTTCCTTAATTCGTGTAAAACACAATGATGACCCTTACCTGACGAACTCGAACATGGACCAAAGGAGACCTGAACTGGAATACAAAAAAAAGGAAACGACTTAAACGAAACATAGGAAAGTAATATCATTTAGTATCGATACCCTTCTTGACACACGAGAAGACACTCTTACTCTGGACACTCAAGGGGGTTGTTTAGTGACTTGGACTGAACCTCTGGGGTCGTACAATTTTTTTTTTGTTTTTGTTTTTGTGTGGACTTTAAATGCTACTAAGGAATTTTAGTTTACTGGTCAGTTACAAGTCTGAATAAACAAAAATTTTATATAAGAATCTTACATGTCTATTCCTATTTTAATTCTAAGTAGGTAACGTACATCAACGATCCAATTCAGAGTTGGATGTCTAGGGGGGATGAAAAAAGAAAAAGAGGAATAATAAACAAATGCGTTCACTATCAACATTTATGATATATCATTTTCACGAGTCAACACAGACTGAGAAACACTGGGGAACCTGATATAGGGTGGTCCGAGGAGACAGGTACCTTAAGAGGTCCGGTCTTATGACCTCACCCATCGACAAGGAAGAGGTCCCCTAGAAGGGTTGGGTCCCTAGCTTGAGTGGACAGGACGTAACGTCCGTCTAAGAAATGACAGACTCGGTGGTCCCTTCGGGTTTATGTTACATTTACGACATAGCCCTGAAGGGACTACCAGGTCACCAATTCTGAGACTCGAGGGTTACCTCCCTCATCCAAACTAGGGACCAACCCCTTGATTCTAGGGTGCACGACACACAGGTTATTTATTTTGTAAACCCTTTTTTTTACGACATATTTATCAACAACCTTGGACCGTTTAACTTGAAGACGAAAAAACCTTGAAAGACCTTAAAAAAAGACCAATAAAAGGTTGTCACTAACCAACTGAGATACCTACGTCTTGGTAGGTATATAAATGGACAACGTACTGTAACTCTTTACATATTATGGACGAAGGGGAAAGAAAAAAACAACATTCTAAACCCACAACAGTCAGACTATCTAGGTAACACTTTAAACGACGGTCGAAAATTACCAAAATCATCGGTAATTGGAAATGGAAGAGTCCACCACGTCACCTTCTCTTAGACGGACGGTTACGTCCTCTACGTCCAAACTAGTGACCCGGTCCTTTCTGGGGGACCCTCATCCTTTACCGTTGGAGGAGGTCATAAGAACGGACCTTTTAAGGTACCTGTCCTTGGACCCCCCGACATCAAGTACCCCAGTGTTTCTCAACCTGTGCTGACTCACTGACTCGTGGGTGTATTGCAAATGGATAGCAACGATACATTACTTTACATCATTGTTACCATTATCAAGAGAAAGGAAGTAAACAATCGATATATCGAGAAAGTATTTCTTGAAAGGAATTGTCAACTAAGTATATACTTTCCATCTTATTTGATAGTTAACAACTTGAAAAAGTCACAAGTCTCACTCATTTAAGGGATCGTAGGAGGTTTCCTAGGAGGTTCCAGTCACTCTAAAAATGATTCATAGTATACTTGATTACCTAAAATTATGAACGAAATTAGATTGAGTCGAGAAACACCACGGGTTCAACAGAGTAGAGACCGGACACCTTCGAGGAAGTTCAACTTGGACTGAATTACTAAAGAAATGTGAGTCCATGTTGTCCTACAGGGTTCGAGAGGACAAAGGACGGGTCCTGACCTTAGTCGGTAAAGAAATTCCTCGAAACCAAGAAATCTGACATATCAGTCGACAAGTAACTATGAACGAAACTAGCACAAAGATCCAGAAGTGTAACCTTTGTCGATTCTTTACAAACATAACTATGAAGGTTAATTAAAATCTCAACTTCCCGATAGTAAATTAGAAAATAAAAAAGAGAATGAGCTCTTAGTATCAAGACTATTACAGTCGTAATGGGACGAAATAAGATGAGTATACTACCAAAGTCTGATTGTCACGATGATAACGTTTGTTATAATCACTTTTCAACCACATAAAAAATGAAACAGGAATCATCTCTTCATATTGAGGTGATCCTTATATCTCAATTAAATCACATAAAAGTTCAGTGAATTCTCAAACATAAATTCGGTGAAAAAGTAAAACGAAAACTAGAAATCGCTAAAGAGTGTAAAACATTTAAATACTAGTAAACTTTGTAATATGCCAAGAGTTCCTTTTTGTAGCTATTCATGTAATTCTTTTTGTCACAGGTAGAACCAAGGAAGATCGGATAAAGAATAGAGAAAAACACCATTTATTTACTCAAAACCAAATAGGAAAATACAGTTTTATGTGTATAATCACACACTACTGTACATATGAGTGTGTATATATGTGTGAAAATATACATGTATATATTCAGTCAGTACAGGTTGAGAAAACGTTGGGGCACCTGACATCGGGTGGTCCGAGGAGACAGGTACTTTAAAAGGACCGTTCTTATGACTTTACCCATAGGTAAAGGAGGAGGTCCCCTAGAAGGGTTGGGACCCTAGTTTGAGTACAGAGGGTGTAACCACCCACCTAAGAAATGGTGTCTCGGTGGACCCTTGGATAAGAAGTCCGTGTTTATGACCTTACCCAACAGTACGGGGGGAGGTACCCTAAAAGGACTGGGTCCCTAAGTCAGGCTCAGAGGACATAGAGGACGTAACCGTCCGTCCAAGAAATGGTGATCGTGCCCCACCCCTCGGGTACATGTTTATATAAATAAAGTTGTGTATGAATTATCCATCTTCTATTTATAACAAACGTAGAACCCAAAAAACTCAATTATATAGAGAGGTATATATACATAGTGAAGTCGTTTACAGTATAAGAAAGGTAACATATTAACATAGTACATCATTCATCAAAGGATAACACCTATAAACCAATAAAGATCAGGACGACAATGTCTATCAACGTCGGAATACACACACAGAAAAGTACCCCACAAAACAAAGAATTACAAACCCTACCTAAGGATCTCATCTATCTTAAGGACCTAGTTTTCCATTTATGTATCCGTCAAAACGACCTATAACGGTTTAAGGGGAGAAGTCCCTCTGGTATGGTCAAACATAAGGGTAGTCGTCACAAACTCTTACGGACAAAAAGATGTCGAATACTTGTGTAATAATAGTCCGAAGTGTTTTACAAAATTCATCTAGACACAAAATCTCAGAAACCGTTTTCATACCACCTCAGATTCCTCAGATTTTGTCCCTCTACTTAACCGGAACTGTCGGAGTCTCTTTACGTCCGGAAATGACTCCTATATCTCAATGTAATTTCACAACTGTCATACGTATTCCTCCTGAATCATTACTACCTCTTTAACCTCCATTGAAGTCAAAGACCCTCATACTTTTTATCACTTCTTATAACTCGTAGTCGTCTAATCTCCTACCCCCTTAAAGAACTTAAACTCCACGAGGACTTTATGTACAATCTCTACATCAACCTATATACTTAGACTTCTCTTTAAAGCCAATCTTATCTCGTAAACTCAGTAGGACACACTACAATTCTATACACATTTACTTCTACGACTCCTTTTCTTATTTTCACTATTACCTCGGAGTCGCACAAGAACTGAAACCATTTTTATCAAAATACCCAGGAAAGATACAGAAGAATGAATCGTCGACTGAATTGTAGAGACCCATCGTAGTCTTTTTCATATGAAGTAAAAGTACTGAAAATGTGTGATATGTATTTCTGACACATAAATATACGAGATGTTACATTAAGACAAGACTTGAGTATGTTTGAATCAAAGTCCCGTTTGTATCGAATTTAAGGAAACTACATCCCTTACCAAATAAAACTGAGTAGAGGTCATTTGTACTAAAATATATACTAAAATTCTGAACAAATTTTATAAAGGTCAGAACCATAGATTAGTATCCGTTTACCTCTCAAGAACGGTCACTTTATGGGAAAAAAGGGATACAATTAGTGTGTCCTTATATACTATTACAGTCCTACATTTTTAGTACAATGTCGACTCTTTTCCTAGAGTATATTTTCTTATCAAAAGATAGTAAATACCGGAATTCTTATAACTCAGTCCTTTGTGTAAGTGATGAAATCTTTTCGGGATTTTATCGATCAATTTTCAGAAGTGGTAAAATCAAAAGTTTTGTTGGTATACCCGATCAATTAATTGGTGCTCCATACAAAATGTGTACTCTCTATCAGTACACATTTGATTTGTGTCCATTTTGATTTTGTCGCTTCAACCATTGAAAGGGTTCCTATGTGTCATCATCCTTCGATTTTACCTTAAATTTGGGTCTGTTCAACTTTTATCTTGTATAAAACTCACTTTTCTGTCCTACTATTTCCTAAGTTTTGGAATACATTCAACTTCCTTTAAGTAAATATTACAAAATATGAATTTCCCACCGTCCCACTGGTTGAATCTGATAGTTCCTAATCCAGAAATCACCTCTGCCACACATCTAAAGACGAACCGTGAATTCGACACCTTGAGAAACACAAATAGAAACCAGGTCATAGTTCATATAAGACAAAGGATACAGTCTCAATACACTTTTGTTTCACTGAAAAAAACCTCAATCTCGACGGGAGAAGAGTGACAGGTTCATCTCCAACGAGCCTCCGAAACCATTTTCCCGTAACGTCGTGACTCCCACTTACCTGGTCTGGGAAAAATTCCGGGGAACGTTCAGACTCTCAAAAAAGAAAAAAGAAGAGACGAATTGATTTTAAACTTCTTTAAACTAATTTGACTTACTAATTTTATAGTGGTCCTAATTATAGGTAAATAATTTTTATTCAATCTGTATGACACTCTCAGGATCCGGACGTATCATGAATAATCTAAACCTTCTTGGCTCTGTTCGACGATCTCGACGAAGGTTGAAGTCCGAGTGAAGGTAAAACTCATCCGGTGAGTTAATCAATTCCCAATTACCAGAGAAGGGAATCAATGATGGAACAATTACGGCAGTGTTTTACAACACTATAAATTGATAAGAACACAAAGATATATCGTGTCATCGAATAGTTTGAACTCATACGAACTCTTAACGACTCTCCTAAACACTTTTATCTGGTGACCCGGAGTGAGGGTCCCAAACTCAGTCTAGTCTTCACCTCAATCATCAAACGTAAATATCGTACAAGGGTTTACCTTGGTGACGAAACTCTTGGTGACGATATCATCAAGCTGGATGGGTTCCTCTAACTCAAAAGATTCTCGTCCTTGGTCTTTAATGAACAAAGGAATAGGGAGATGATCGTTCGTTATGTATTTCTGTTGTCTAGAATAATTACAATTTCTTTGGTGACACCTGACAATGTAACGAGAAAAACGGACACCTATGGTCTACAATCCGGGGTTTAACTCCTTGGAAAATTCAAGTTCAGTCCAAATCCAAACAATTTGGAAATCTTTAATTTCATTCTAGTTCTAAGATGACCTTAAGAAAGCGTACCCGAAGGGTCCACCGCGATCTCCATTTCTTGGACGGACGGTCACGTCCTCTGAAACCTCTGCACCCAAGCTAGGGACCCAGTCCGTCTAGGGACCTCCTCCCGTACAGAGAGGTTCTAAGAACGCACCTCTTAGGGTACCTGTCTCCTCGGATTACCCGATGTCGGATCTCTCAGCGTGTCAGTCTGTACTGACTTCGTCGAATCGTGAGTACGTACAAGAATAATACGTATTTCGTTTACCGTCTCGACCTATTTGACCAAGGTTCAAGTCCTTCTCTACTCGTAGATCAGAATGATTTCATTAAAAATTTACACCCAATTCTTTTACATCTTTTCTTATTGAACAAAAAAAATGGATAGAGATGAGTAGTAAGGGGTAGTGGAGGGAGGGGTTCGATCAATTCTTACTGTGTAATTCTAAAATTGTTCTGAACAAATAAGACCGTAAATTTTAGTCTTTATTTATAGTAAATGAATTCACGGTAATTCTTATTTTAATAATCCGAAAATATGTATATTAAAATCAGAAGGTACGACTATTAGTATTAGTATTCGTCACAAGACACTAAGAAAGAGGAGTCTATAGGCCTTTCACCATGACATCTTTATTTACAGTTCCTAGAAGCTGGTGCTCGATCTTGGTGAAACTCTACCTTACTTGATTTACAACCACTACACCATTACCAATTAATGTTACATCTTTCAGGATCATTATCTCCTAAAACCAAACTACGTCTTTAGTGATGTAACTTCTGTTAGAGTTCCTGGTTTTTTCTTGAAGCACACTGACAAAAGAACCCCATTCTAAGAGAAGTGAATACGGCAAATTAATGACTTAATTCTTTACATTAAAAATTCACAATTCGCGTACAAGAAATTAACTTTTTTTCTACTTTAGGTACTTTATACCTTTAAAGGTATGATCTCCTTTTGAAAAATTATCTAAAGAACTTAAAAAATAATTCTTACTGGGAATTTAGAGGTAACGATGAAATTCCGACTTCCATAATAAACTTTCGTGGAACCTTTGTTAACTTGTACAATAATCTCTTTAAAAACAGATGACATGTTCTAAGATGATCCGATTTGGTTATTATATGTCTGTACAAAGTCATCGATACAAACGACACTTCTAGATAACTATCTTATCTTTACTTACAGATGGATCGGTCGACAGACGACCTGAACTTTCTGATCGTTTTTAAAAGGAAAATATCATTAAAATAAATTGAATCTTTGAATTTTGGTGGAAACTTTTCCTAAGTTTTGTATTTTATAGTGGGTTCTAAAGTATAGTGAGTCTACGAAGGTAACAATTAAGAAATTCTTTATGAAAATCTACAAAGGAAGTTCACTAAGTTCATGATACGTAACAAAGTTTCGATGGCAAAATGTGAACCTTTTTACAACAGTTGTGACAAAACACAAGTCAAGAAGACTTATTTTACATAAACTCTTTATCAGTGATTAAATGAAAAATTTTTTTCAGACGATTTCATAAAGGTCAAGAAATAGTACTACGAATTCATTTTTGGAACACATACGTGAAGACACGTAAAAAGAAATCTTACTTAAGAATTTTCATGTAAACAACACAACTCGTAACGCCTGTGATCTTACTGGGACTGTCAAAAGAAAATGAATTCTCTTCGTCGGTTTGATTGTATGAACAATTCAGGACCAATTGACTAATACGTGACACGTATGTATATTCCCTATGTACATATAGATCAAATGGCAACTCCACTGTCTAGATTCCAATTCGTAGACGGACATTACTCATTATATTACTTTCCACCCATTTGACACCGGGTAACCGATGACAAAATACTTTTCTTTAAAAATAACCTTGTGTCGTCACGGGTAAATACAAAATCGATTTTGACCGAAAAAACAGACACATGAGTTGTCGTAACAACTCACCGACGTTTTTATTTTGAATGTCTTAAAATTTGAGAATGAGAGACGGGGAAGTACCCTTTTCAGACGACTGAGGATTCTATTTTTCTAACACTTGAAAAAAAAATCTTGAAACACGTTTGTGTTCACACTAAGACAACAGTCCGATTCCTACATTATTGAGTTAATTGTCTAAAGATTCATCGAACTTTAAGACTGTACCTATGTTTAGTACTTCCTTTCCTCTTTCGTAGATGTATTTAATCAATATATCTCTAAGAATATTACATGCATCCACATCCTTCACCTTTTTTTTTCCTACATATGTGTCGTCATGAGTATTGTAACTCGATTTTTGCGAACGATAAATTTTGCAAAAGGACTCATTAAGACTCCATGTCAATCACCTCGTGAGACCGAAATCCCTGATCTCTATTCTAACTCACCTTTAATATCTATCCGTTTATGACTGAGTACTCTTTTACCACCATAAACTCACGACAGGGTTTTATTTTGTGTGACAGGATATATTTCTGAATACAAACGACAGTATATCCAAAAGTGATCCGAACAATTCCTATGTCCTCGGTTTTTTCCTTAGTGAAACCGAACACCTACCCTTAAAAAATAAGTAACAATCTTTAGAAAGGGAAGTGACTTTTCTCAAACCACGACAATGTCTGTCACGAAGGTACTGTATGAAGACAGGACCACGAATACACACAATCAAAGACAACCCACTCAGAAAAGATCTTCATCTTAGTGAACTAACATCTTGAACACGTAGAGATTGAAATCATCTATCTTGGTTTATAAATTCACCAACATGGTCTAAGGTGAAGCTGGTATCACTCAAGTTTAACGAGACGTAAGAATTGTTGTGAATTAAAACAGCCTGAACTCAAAAACCATGAGTCCACTCAAAGATTATTATGTGATAACACCACAATTAAATGCAAAGGGACTGATAATTACTCAAACTCTTGGCATACAAATAACCGATAAACCTATAGAGAACATTCTTAGGACAAAGTTCGTAACCACATACAACATCAATTAATCCATCAGAGAGTAACTTAAAAATCCTCAATCCCTGAACTGGTAAGTCAATATATACCTCTTTTATGGATGAAGTCAAGACACAGATTAGAAAAAAAGGACACAAACTTAATCAGAATTAAAATCCAACAGCTTAAATAGTTTTTAAAGGGGATTACGAATATCAAAGACATAGAACTAAATTCTTTGGAAGACTCCCAATCAGTCCCACCCTCTACCCACTCTCACCAATTTTCCATGTTTGAAGGTTAATACTATATATTCAAGATCCCTATATTACATATCGTACCAATATCAATTATTACATGACATATAAACTTTCGACGAATCTCTCATCTAGAATTTTTAAAAGTAGTGTTCCTTTTTTTAACATTGACACCCCACAACCTACAATTGATTAGAAAAACACCATTAGTGAAAAGACATATAATTCAGTAATACAACGTGTGGAAGTCAAGTCAAGTCATCGAGTCAGCACCGACTGAAAAATACTAGGGTACCTGACGTCGTGTGGTCCGGAGGGACAGGTAGTGGTTGAGGACCTCGGATCAGTCTGAGTACAGGTAACTCAGACACTACTCGGTAGGTTGGTAGAGTAGGAGACAGTAGAGGAAGAGGGTGGAAGTTAGAAAGAGTCGTAGTCCCAGAAAAGTCTACTTAGTCAAGAAGCGTAGTCCACCGGTTTCACAACCTCAAAGTCGAAGTTGTAGTCAGGAAGGTTACTTATAAGTCCTGACTAAAGGAAATCCTACCTGACCAACCTAGAGGAACGACAGGTTCCCTGAGAGTTCAGAAGAGGTTGTGGTGTGAAGTTTTCGTAGTTAAGAAACCACGAGTCGAAAGAAGTATCAGGTTGAGAGTGTAGATATGTACTGATGACCTTTTTGAAGTACAGATCGAAACTGATCTGTCTGGAAACAACCGTTTCATTATACAGACGAAAAATTATTCGACAGATCCAACCAGTATTGAAAAGAAGGTTCTTCGTTCATAGAAAATTAAAGTACCGACGTCAGTGGTAGACGTTACTAAAACCTCGGGGGGTTTTATTTCAGACAGTAACAAAGGTGACAAAGGGGTAGAGAAACGGTACTTCACTACCCTGGTCTACGGTACTAGAAGCAAAAGACTTACAACTCGAAATTCGGTTGAAAAAGTGAGAGGAGAAAGTGAAAGTAGTTCTCCGAAAAATCAAGGAGAAGTGAAAGACGGTATTCCCACCACAGTAGACGTATAGACTCCAATAACTATAAAGAGGGTTATTAGAACTAAGGTCGAACACAAAGTAGGTCGGGTCGTAAAGAGTACTACATGAGACGTATATTCAATTTATTCGTCACACTGTTATATGTCGGAACTGTATGAGGAAAAGGATAAACCTTGGTCAGACAGCAAGGTACAGGTCAAGATTGACAACGAAGAACTGGACGTATGTCTAAAGAGTCCTCCGTCCAGTCCACCAGACCATATGGAATCTGAATCTGTTAACATGCAGCCAATATAGAGTCATTTTGTACCTCACCTCGTCTCCCCTCTTTGAAGCAGGATGAGTATCTAATATAAGAGGTAATAATGGAATATTTTCGAATTATGGTCGAAAGAAATCGAGAAATTGGGTGAACTTCATCCAAAAAACCATGTTACACTCCATTTGTAATCTGAACGGAATTATGTACACTTATTAGTAAAAAGGACCGTAGTAAGTAAATTTTCCGGTAAGTAGGTAGACTACATACCTACATAGATAAAACATAGTAACCAAATAAAATATATAGGAATGTATTCAAAGTATGAAAGTATTATACTGTCTCGTAAGATCAGTGGAACCATTGTGGATGTATTTTTGGTAATCCTTAAACTCTCCATGTCCTAATTTAGATTAGACACCCACACTAAAGAAACGTAAATAAATCCGGAAATTATACTAAAACAGTACAAAAATAATCCAATCCGTACACGCGAGTCATTACAGACTGAGACACTAGGGTATCTGACATCGGTGGGGGTCCGAGGAGACAGGTACTCTAAAAGACCCGTTCTTATTAGCTTATCCAACGGTAAAGGAAGAATTCCCCTAAAAGGGTTGGGTCCCTAACTTGGGTACAGGGACACAGAAGACGTAACCATCCACCTAAGAAATGGGGACCACGGTGGACCCTTCGGGAAAAATAATCTAACCTGGTATACTTTACAAAAATATCTAAGTTTTATAAACTTACAACTGTTAATGTACTGAGTCGGACCATCTTAAGAGAGGTCTCCAGACTAGAATACACAGAAAATAAGAATGAATCGGAGTCCATCGTGAACAATATTTATTTATTTAAAGTAAAAAGAAAGAATGACCATACATTTATTGGAAACTAAAACCTAGCTAATCGAAATGATCTCAATAATTAAAATTAAATGCACATCCAACAAAACCCCAAAAATACTAACATTAGTATTGACACTTAATACAAACACAATCAGTGAGTCAGCACAGGCTGAGAAACGCTAGGGTGCCTGATATCGGACGGTCCGAGGAGACAGGTATCTTAAAGGGTCCGTTCTTATAACCTCACCAAACGATAAGGGAAGAGGTACTTAATGTAACTACACAAGAAAAAGGAAACTAGAGATTGAAACAGAAGTAAGTGGTCAACGGCGAACCACCAATCTTCCTCCACCACTTCATCCATAGAATAAAAAGAAAGGTGGGACTAGCGGTTCTTTTTTGAAACAACTTGTAAAATGGTTATGAATGTTACAAACTGTCCATAAAAAATCCATACGAAAGGACCTAAACCGAACTGTCATAAAACACATCCTGAAAAGGTAAACTCAATCACTCACTTTAGACATATAATAGAAAGGATAGATCGATAGGAAATGTTTAAGACAATTAAAATATTTTTCTCACACGACATTATAAAAAGATAAAATACCATCTTAAACACAGGAAGAGAACTTACAAATAATCTTGAAGAGTCAATTCCAGAAACCCCGACTCAAAAGAAACATGTTTCAAAAAAAAAAAAAAGGACATTACTAATATATCTTGATATTCCACGTTTCCTTCTTCGTTTATCTCCTGTACTAAAAATTAGACGGAACCTCTAAACTATTCCCTTGAACCTCAATTTCAAGTAATAACAAAGATTAAAAATTACACTCACGGTTTTCCGCTTATACGAATTTGATAGATTAAGATCAATTGTGTAAGATAAAAAGTGAACAGTAAAGATAAACTCGAAACTTCTTTTATCTTCAGATCTCAAATTTAGGTAAAAAATTTGAAAACAAGTGAATGAGAACATATGAATTATGATGTACTTTAATATGATCTAATCTCAAAGGATTCATCTTAAACTTAGGATATCGTTTTTTTAAATTGGAGTGAGTTTGATACTTATATGTATCGTATAAAACGCAGAAAAAATATCCCAAAGTAAATGATTTAAAATAGATATGAACAAATAGTATTGTAGAGATCACTACTAAAATAACAACTTACACGGTAAAAATGTCTAAATACTTGAACTACAGGTATAGTTCAATATAGTTCAATTTAGTCTCAAGTGACAGAAGGTTAGCATAACCGGAGGAACATAACGAATTAGTATGTCTGCACGAAGACAAAGTCTCGCACACGGGAACTGGTAAAGAAGAGTGACCAGACGAGGTGTGGCCATAAGTAACTGACCGAAACAGAAAGCAAAATAAAGAAATAAGTTTGTAGTGAAACTTTCTGTTGAAAGAACTAGTACGATACATTTTAGTATGTGTGGGCCGTACCCAATGAATTTAAGAGGAAATCAGATTGAATTAAAGAAATACTATGACTAATAGTGGACTGTAAATAATAAGAGAACGGGATGAACATAATCAAAGGATAATAACGACATTGTTTAATGGTGTCTGAATTCACCGAATTTAGCCCCTTCCGTTACCGTTGGGTGAGGTCATGAGAACGGACCTTTTAGGGTACCTGCCTCCTCGGACCATCCGACGTCAGGTACCCCAGCACTTCTCAGCCTGTACTGACTCACTTAAGTGAAAGTACGTAACCTCTTCCTTTACCGTTGGGTGAGGTCACAAGAACGGACCTCTTAGGGTCCCTACCGCCTCGGACCACCCGACGGCAGATACCCCAGCGTGTCTCAGTCTGTACTGACTTCGCTGAATCGTCGTCGTCGTCACCGAATTTATTATGTTGAATGATAAAATGTCAAGACATTCCGTCTTCTGAATGTCTTAAGTGACCCGATTTTCATAGTCGTCTCAACATAAGGCAAAACCTGTGAGACTTTTTTTTATATATAAAGGAACGGAAAAATTCTAACATCCCTAGAGGGTCAAGGAACCGGATACCGGATGAAGGAGGTAAAAATTTCGGTTGTTTCAACATAGAAACTAATAAACAAAAATCAGTGTAGAAGAAGTCCGAGAAAGAAGAGAGAAGATGAAAGTTCTAAGGGGGTACTAATGGAAACCAGATAGATCTATTAGGATAAATTTCCAATAATTGAAGTATTACAGACGTTTCAGGGAAAACGGTACATTCCATTATATAAGTATCCAAGGACCCGACGATTGTCTATAGAAACCCCGGATAATAAAACGGTCAGTATGGTGATCTTACAATTACGAAACTAAAAACAAAAACGACGACACACAGTCTGGAACAAGATTCTTGATCAAATTTATCTATAAGTCCTTTATATCATAAAGTATCTTAGACTTTACTTGAAAAGATATAAAATTGTAGACACTTTAATCCCACATAGAATTTTAACGATAACCTGACTGATTTCAACCCAAGAAAGTCTATGAACTAAAATGAAGACGATCAATGGAACCTCACGGTAGATTGAACTTCAATTTAAAAGACATAGATCTTTATCCTGATTTTCTCCATGTATTTCCTCTTTTATATTATACATTACCGAAATACCCATCATACATTGTCGAAATACCATACTGTGATATCGGCATTGACATTATGTACCTTCTTTATACGTTTCTTTAAAAATTCATAAAAGATATTAGGATTACTGTGGACCACTTTTACAGAATACACATTGTACCTTATTTCGTTTCTTCATGAACATCGTAAGAGTAAATCCGTAGGGACGACAGAAGTTCTTGATCCTAAAAGACTAGCACTTTCTTTTCTCTTTGTATTTATTAACGAAACAGTTTTCGGTTGAAAGGGAAGTCAGGACTTAAACTTGTCTTTCACAAACGTACTAGAGTACTCCATAGAACATATACATAATTACACATCCAGAGTTAAAACATCCAAACAGGTGATTTTTCTGGACTTTTATCGTTAGTCAGGTCAACGTTATTCGAAAAATCACGGATTTAACACCCGAACTTTATTGGTAAAGGTGGATTTTCTTCCGAAGGGTCTATCGAGTCGACCATTTTTTAGGTGGACGTTAAGTCCTCTGGGACCAAGTTAAGGACCGAACCCTTCAAGGGGACACTTCCCTATCCGAATAGGTGAGGTCATAAGAACCCGAAGGGACACCGAGTCTGTCATTTCTTAGACGGACGTTACGCCCTCTTGACCCAAGTTAGGGACCCAACCCTTCTAGGTACCTCCTCCTGTACCGTTGGGTGAGGTCATAAGAATTGACTTCTTAGGGGTACCTGTCTTCTCGGACCGTCCCGGGTCAGGTACTCCAGTGTTTCTCAGTCTGTACTGACTCTCTGAATTCGTGTGTGTGTGTGAGTGTGGGGGGATTTTTTGGTCCGAAGTAACCTCTATTATCCTGTCTGATCTCCGTCTTTACATGTTCTTCTTGATCCTTGTAGAACAGAGCGTCTTTTGTTCTTTCGGGTGTTTCTGACGATTTGAGGACAGTCTTTCTAAACTCTTAGTTGACCTTCTAAGGTAACCGACTTCTACTCTGTCAAACTGGTAGTTATTCCGTTTATTATTGATTTCACCTAACTTTGTGGAGTTTATACATTTGAGTATCATTATATCTTTGACTAACCAGTTGACGTATCTTACAAACTCTCGAAAAAAAAAAAAAAAAAGTGACGATTTTTTTCATAAGGTAAACATAAACAATATACTCGATATGGTGACTTAATGGTTTATTAACTACACCAGTACAAAGACAAATACCTTAATAAAGTCGTTTATTCACTTTTCCCTCACTTTCTTGATCTTACAGTTGTAATAGGTTAGGGGTCACTTAATTAGACCTCTTCCGTTACCGTGGGGTGAGGTCATGAGAGCGGACCTTTTAGGGTACCTGTCTCCTCGGACCATCCGACGTCTGGTACCCCAACGTTTCTCAACCTTTGCCGACTCGCTGAAGTGAAAGTGAAAAGTGAAAGTACGTAACCTCTTCCTTTACCGTTGGGTGAGGTCACAAGAACGGACCTCTTAGGGTCCCGGTCCCCTCGGACCACCCGACGACAGACACCCCAGCGTGTCTCAGTCTGTGCTGACTTCGCTGAATCGTCGTCGTCGTCGTCGTCGTCACTTAATTAGATCAGCAACTCGTAGACACCGACGATAGTAGTATCCTTTTCTGTTGATTTATTAATCCACGAATGACTACTTTTATCTGGACATCTACTAAAATGAGTTTTTTACTTGGATAAACTCATTTGTAACTCTTCTTCCAGCCGTCAAGATAAGACATTTCTCGGTCTATCACTTATCAAATTGGAAACCGGCGGTCTACCAGAGACAGTGTTGAGTTGAGACGACGACATCGCACTTTGGTCGGTATCTCTTATGTATTTACTTATCCGTATCGACACAAGGTCATGTGTAAAAATTTTTGTACGGAGTTTCGTTGCCAAAAACTGGAAAAGTGGTCTGGTTGATGACTAAATGACCTTTGTGTTTACTGTCTTTTTTGACTTTAATTGAATCCCTTAAGTCTATAGTTTTAGTTTTGGTCCCCTTTGACATCCTGTTTACCACCCCCAAACAGTTATTCAATATTCCCTTTTCTAACCCTTAAATCAAAAACTTTGTGTCTTGATATAGTATATGAATCCCTCCTTCTGTCCACTCTTCTAACTTCTTTTACTTCCATTTTCACTGAGTACCCTCCCTCACTTCTCCAAAACTGAACCTCCTACACTTCACGACTCCCCCAACTATCAGGATAGAGAACAGAACCAACTAATGTTCCTATACACGGAAAATTAACCGATTTGATATGTAGACAGATAATTAAAAGACGTAAACAAACGTAAGACACAATCTTCAAAATTTTCTTTCCACTTTATAAACTTTTTCAGTGGTTCGTTTATCATTGGGTTTTTTGGTTTCCATGGGAACACTATGTTTTACGCAATGATCTCTATCTTTCTGTAAAGTATTCTTGTAAATTCATAAGCATCAGACATATAGAAGTTTTTATATTTCGTTTTCAACTATCTCATTTTCCTCTTAATATATTTAGATATCAATGTCGTTCTTTGAAACTTCTTCATATACGTTTATCGATATTTATACAGACACTTTTTATTCCGAATCATAAACTTTCTGAAAAGAAACATTACTCCAGTAGACAAATGAGTCTTTGCACGTACAAATAACCTTTATACAAATTTAGAAAACAAAATTAACCCTCATAGTAAAATGACATAGAAATTTAAATGTTCTATCCACAGAAGAGTGGTCTACTAGATTCAGAACTAAAGAAAAGGGGATTATAATTTCAATGTAAAATTGAAGTTTATAATTAGTGACCTGAAAAGGATGACGACCTTTGTTATTAAGTCACTAATCTTATCGATAATGGGGTAAAATCATCACAAGTCACTCAAAACTTTGACTGAAAATTAATGATAAACGTATACCAAATATAAAACGATTAAATGTATACCAAATCTAAAACGATTGGAAAGAAGAAAAAATTTGTCCCCAAGACTTCCTTTTAATTTACTGACGGTCTATTCTAAGTATTTACTTTAGAAGTTCTAGCTCTTTGGACCTCGGGTAGGAGAAAGTAACCGTCTACCTTTCAAAAATTCATACCTAGAAAGAATACCCGACTCTGACGTACATAACAAGTCCTAACGGTAAAACTGACCGGTCCCTTACTGAAAACTCCTTCATGTTTTGATTTTTGGTATGTTTAAATAAAAGTTCTGTCGGTAAAACTATATTCTAGTTAAACCAAATTACCTAAAAAGAGTTTACTATTTTAAACAAAAGCTTCTCATAAAAGAGTAGAACCGTAAAATAAAGGTAAAAGAACTACAAAGGAAATAATATCAGACAGGTCTATTTTTTGGGTGAAACCATTACACCGGTAAATTCTAATTATAAATTATTTATTCGGAATAAAAATATGATCATCTCGGACTCTTCTTATTAGGACCAACTCGGGACTTAAAGACCCTCCATTACTTACCAAATACATTAGCAATCTTACGTCGGAGTAGAGCATACATTGCATTAAAGTACGTCGATCAATCATTCTTTCCATCCTGATTTAAGATTCAGAAAAGGAAGTATCAAGTTAACGACAGAAAGGTTTATCCAATGTCACAGAGTATGAGACAATTAAGACTAAACACACACACACCTCTTCTTAAGTAACTCGAAAACGGTATACAGCTACAGTCACAGAGTATATAAAACTGTTTTCTTTATAAGTTCTAATTTCACAGGACGGATAGGAGAAGAATTGGTGTCATTACGTCTTAGTCTCGTTCTGTTCAGGAAATTGTCTAATTATTGATCTGAAGGCACAATGACCAAATTCGGTATGAGTAAAAACTCTGACGTTACGATTATGTAGATCTGAACTTAATTCTTGAACTTCCGTAAGACACATACTAACATACCAATATAAGATCCCTATTTCCATTGAACAACTCATTTGAACAAATTACACTGAACGAGAGTCATTTTGTGTTTTCTTTTTAACTGATCCAAAAAGAACACAAAAGAGACAGTCATATAGACGTATATACACAAGAAACGGATTACGATTAGTACAATATCGATGTTGAAACTTGAAGACACATTCCTTTGGTAAAGTCTCGGTGTCGGTCTGACGGTGACTATTGAGAGATTTGGTCTTTAGATTTGTATGGAAACTGTCGTACAGTAAGATCTGTAGAAAGACATAGATATATTAAGTAGAAACACACAAATATGTCAAGACATATTTTTGAAATAAGACGTCAAAGTAAAAAATTTTATATAAACCGATAGAGATATAATATCAAGAATATTTAAATTGAACTACAATCACTCGTAATGATATTCTGAAAACACATACATACAAATAAAATATTAAAGTTTGCTTGTAAAACCGTTTTTTCATAAAACCAAAATCTACCCTCTCTGACAGTCCCCTCCCCACCCGTTATTCACCTTGGACAATCAACGGTCTTAAGACTTGGTTAACTATTCACTCTAATTTTTTTTAGTTGACAATCATGACATAAATGATTATTTCTCATACAACCCCCGTATCGTTTTGGTTTTACCTAAACGACTGAAGATTGTCCACATGGGGAGGATCAAATCAGGTGGACCCCTTTCCAAACCTAGACGTCTTATCTACTATGGATTGTGAAGGTAAAACCTTGTTGAAACAAGTCAATAAAGTGACCTTTAAAATTATATAGAATACTACGGGGTACTCAATTGACGTAATGGGGATATGTAGAACTACGTGTAAACCCCTTATAATTTCAGAACGTGACTTAATAAGGTATACCAAGAAAAACAATTTTTTTTTTTTCCGACACACGATAAAGAGTACCCAAAAAGAAATATTCTAAGTATCTGTATTTTTACTAAAATTCTGACCCGAACGATATTAAAACAAGAATTATCCCTTTTTACTGGGACTTACACTAAGAACACCACCTCTGGGTTTATTCTTTACGGCAAGAACGAGGACAGTACATACACCACCTTTTGTTCTTGGGTTGTACGTTCAAGATACACTACTTACATTGTACCGGATAGTATAAATGACGGACTTAGGAGGAAACCTATTCCAGGGACTTCTCCTTATGACCATACTAATAGTCCCTTAAAAACAACAATGATTCATTCTTAACTTACACGTTATACATAAACTTTGGGGTTTTCATCTAAAGATTTCTATGTTTATACATTCTCCACCTGAATAACTCTCTATGTGCAGAAGAGAATCGTCTCTACGCCAGGTAGAATCTTCTGCTCACCGGACGTATTACATATGACTTCACGAATTTTAACATATTGATTACCAATAAACCGTAACCATGGAAATAAGTCAATGATGTTGTCGAAGACTTGACTAGAGAGGCAAAAAATTAGGGAGGTCAGGAAAGAGGTTATACTCAGACACAAGAAAGTTTTTACGTGTAAACCAGTAATGAGGAAACGAAGTCTGCGAAATGCAATGACATCTCTCGGAACGTGTCACAAAAAATCATCTAAAAAAGGGTGACATAGAGAATGGTGAAGGGAGAAAATAAAAGGGTTCACGAGGGATCTACCGAAGTACGTTACTACTCTGAAATTTATGGTTCGTTAACCAAGTCTTAAATATAAAAGTCTGGGTCGGAATGGACTTGAAATACAAGGACATAAGTTGACGAACGAACTGATCATAATGTTTTATTCACCGAGGTTCACCTCTAGAACTAAAGGTGTTTGTACAGGTGACTTTAGGATGAGGAGTGAGTTAGTATTATTATTATTTCTATTTAGAAACAGAGTAGGTGGATAACTCCTTTTTCGACTTAAACTAAAGTCAAGAACGAAGAGGAAGCAGTGTATGAGATATAGGTTATTGTAATCGTTTAGACTGTCAAGATGAGAGTAATGGGTCGAGTCGGGGGTAGACATGGGACTTAAGATACGCACACGTACATACGAGTTAACACAGACTGAGATGCTGGAGTCCCTGACATCGGACGGTCCGAGGAAACAGGTACCTTAAAAGGTCCGTTCTCATGACCTCACCCAAGGGTAACGGAAGAGACCCTAGAAACGTTGGGTCCTTAACTTGGACTTAGAGACCGTAGAGGACGCAACTGTTCACCTAAGAAATGGTCGCCTCAGTGATCCTTGAGCTATCATTTACGTGTCGATCAGCAGAACGAAAGTGGTCAATAGGAAGGACGGTATCGTCGTCTTACTAGATTTAGGACTTAGTCTTATGAGTGGACAAATTTTGGGGATTACAGAAGGACAACTTACATCCTATTCTAGATTTGGGAACGGCAGACACTTGGCTGGAGACGGATGAAAATTACAAGAAGTCTTGTATGGTAAGGAATAATACGGAGTCCTGGAAATGTGAATTACAGAGAAACGAACCCGAGAACTATCCAAACCGAGAAGATTAGAGTAGACCTTATCGTAATTGGGACTACATAAAGGAAATAGTCAGTCAAGTCAAGTCAACGAGTCAGCACAGGTTAAGAAACGTTGGGGTACCTGACATCGTGTGGTCCGGAGGGACAGGTAGTGGTTGAGGGTCTCAATCATTTGAGTACAGGTAACTGAACCACTACGGTAGGTTGGTAGAGTAGGAGACAGTAGGGGAAGAGGAGGACGGGAGTTAGAAAGGGTCGTTACTCCCAGAAAAGGTGACTCAGTCAAGAAACGTACTCCACCGGTTTCATAACCTCAAAGTCGAAGTCGTAGTCAGGAAGGTCACTTATAAGTCCTGACTAAAGGAAATCTTACCTGACCAACCTAGAGGAATGTCAGGTTCCCTGACAGTTCTCAGAAAAGGTCATAGTATCAAGTTTTCGTAGTTAAGAAACCACGAGTCGAACGAAGTATCAGGTTGAGAGTGTAGGTATACCTCTTCCTTTACCGTTGGGTGAGGTCATAAGAACGGATCTCTTAAGGTACCTGTCTTCTCGGACCACCCGACGACTAGTACCCCAACGTGTCGCAACCTGTGCTGACTTCGTTAAATCGTACGTAGTGTAGGTATGTACCGATGACCTTTTTCGTTTCGAAACTGATCTGCCTGGAAACGACCGTTTCATTATTACAGAAACGAAAAATTATTCGACAGATCCAACAAGTATTGAAAGGAATGTTCCTCGTTCGCAGAAAATTAAAGTACCGACGTCAGTGGTAGACGTCACTAAAACCTCGGGTTCTTTATTTCAGACAGTAACAAAGGTGACAAAGGGGTAGACAAAGGGTACTTCACTACCCTGTTCTACGGTACTAGAATCAAAAGACGCACAACTTAAAATTCGGTTGATAAAGTGAGAGGAGAAAATGAAAGTAGTTCTCCGAGAAATCAAGAAGAAGCGAAAGACGGTATTCCCACCACAGTAGACGTATAGACTCCAATAACTATAAAGAGGACGGTTAGAACTAAGGTCGAACACGAAGTAGGTCGGGTCGCAAAGAGTACTACATGAGACGTACATTCAATTTATTCGTCCCACTGTTATGTGTTGGAACTACATGAGGAAAGGGGTAAACCTTGGTCAGACAATAAGGTACAGGTCAATATTGACAACGAAGGACTGGACGTATGTCTAAAGGGTTCTCCGTCCAGTCCACGAGACCATAAGGGTAGAGAAAGTCTTAAAAGGTACCAAACAACACCAGGTGTGTCAGTTTCCGAAACCGTATCAGTTATTTCGTCTTCATCTACAAAAAGACCTTGAGAGAACGAAACAGCTACTAGGTGGCCTACAACCGTTAAACTAGAGACCAAGGAGACGGAAAAGATTTAGGTCGAACTTGTAGACCTTCAAGTGTCAAGTACACGATAACTTCGGACCGAACCTGTTAAAACTCGTTATGAAATGATAGTAGACTCTACTCGTGCTAACACGTCATCAAACTCCTAAGAAACCGTAATGGAAAGAAACCCTAACCTTACTTTTGACTGGAAGAGGTCAGGACACCGGTGACGACTCCAAAGGTTTAAACGACCGCATAACTCTCGTCGTGAAAGTGTCGTACTAGAAAAGCCTAAACTTTATCGAGGTGACCTTAAGGTAGTGGAGGTGATCGAAACAAACATCACTACGAAGGATTTCGGGTGAACTGAAACGTAAGGTCCTATAGACCGAGATCCACTCACTAGTGTGGTAACACTAATAGACCCAACACTTCTAGAAAAAACATATCAAGAAGACACACAAGAACGGTGGAGAAGAATTATAGAAGACGAAGACAATCCAGGTATGGTAAAGACAGGAAATAACACGGGTAGAAACGTACTTCACAAGGGAACCATAGAGATCAAAAAAACTTCTCTAGAGATCTGAAATGGTAAGACAACAAAAGCAGATAAAGAAACGTAACTAGTGACTCCTTCCGAAGGAATAGAAAGGAATGATAAGAAACCTTAAGACGTAAGTTTACCCATATAGAAAGGAAATGAGGAAAGGAGAAACGAAGAGAAGAAAAGTGTCGATAAACATTCCGTAGGAGTCTGTTGGTAAAACGGAAAAACGTAAATCAAAATAACCCCTAACAGAACGAGGGACAGAGGACATGTTACAGTGTTTCGAGGTAGGGATCAAGAAGTCCGTAAGATAGTCTAGATTAGGGAACTTAGATAAACAGTGAAGGTCACATATTATTATTCCCTCAACTAAATCCAGTATGGACCTTACAGATCACCAAAAGAAAGAAGTTAAAATCAGACTTAAACCGTTATTCCTCAAGTACCAGACACGGTGTCAGTCAAGGGTCAGAACAAAAACGACTGACATATCTCGAAGAGGTAGTGACCGACGTTTCTTATATTGGTCAGACTAAAGCCACAACTGGCAGACCACTACAGGTACACATCACAAGAAAACACAAAAACCTACTCCCACAAACGATACTGGTCACGTAAGAGGACCGTTTTGAGATAATCGGAAACGAGACGAAGTAAGACATGAGGTTCCGGTTTAAAAGGAAATGAGGTCCATAAAGGAAATATAAAGGAAATATCGTGAATTGTAAAAGACTTTAACTAAGGAACACACACGATCAAAAGGAATTGATAAACGTTTATAAAATTAGTGTTTGTAAATAGGGATAGGTCACGGTTTTATCATGGACCTGAGTATTGTTTGGACTATTTCTCTACCTAGGGTCCCTACTGATATTAATCTCCTGAGAATCTAATGAGACATTTCATAAAGATGTAAGTATAACTCCAGGAATTGGAATGTAGAAAAGATGAAGAGGTTTAGTGTAACAGACCTATAAATCAGAGACTCGAGTAAAAGAGTAATCTCTACTATGGATGAAAGTGGTATTTTAGAAACTATTTTAATATCAATCTTCCAACCGTATAGTCCATTTTGTCAGAAAGAATTGTGTTTAATTAAAAACCTTCACAAGGACTAAAGGTCTAATCATCCCTAAAATGAACTATTATAAGTAACGGAATAGTATGTATTAAAATGGAACCTAAATAAAGACACAGAGTGACGGGTCGATTAAAAGAGTTCTAGACTTAACAGATATATAGAACAGACATCAATTTACATTGTAGAGTATTAATCTATAAGTTTTAATTGATCACCCATATCTATAGTAGAAACACTTTTATATCTTGTTCTTTAGATTCTAATTACCCACCTTACCGTTCAACTAGAAACCTATATGGGTTTCAAAGATAAAGAAACACTGAGTTTTTATCGGGGTAAAGTAAGATACATATATATGAATACGAAACGAAAAGTTTTTACTATTGTTCCGTCGAATATTACTACATATGCAATGTCACCCGAAAGGACCACCGAGTCACCATTTCTTAGACGGACGGTCACGTCCCCTGTGTCCAAACTAAGGACCCAGTTCTTCTAGGGGACCTCTTCCTTTAACGTTGGATGGGACCATAAGAACGGACCCTTTAGGGTACCCGTCTCCTTGGACCGTCCGATGTCAGTACCCCAAAGTTTCAACCTGTGCTGAATCACTGATTTGTTGTTGTTTGTTGGGTTCAATGTCATCTCACTGTCGGTGTTTATCCTATTTTCTATTTGTTGACATCTCTTAATTTTAACTCGATCTCGGTTTGTAGGAAATTAGGTCATATGAACAATATTAACCGATATCTAAAAAATGAAACTTTTAAGATTATTGGTCAAGTCTACCCTCTATGTAGTCAACGGTACCAAGTAACAAGTCAGATCTTAGTAGATAAGAATGGTAAAAACAAAATTACCATTTTTCAAGTTTACTTACTACAGATGAGACTCTTAATCACTATTCTAGTCTCAAATACCACGGTAAACCTAACCTGTCGGAACAACCGAACACATGACTTGAACTATCATTTTATAATTCAAGAGATTTTCTTACCGTTCGAATTAGCACATTTATAAAACCTTTCAAATCATGACTTTACGGTTGGCTTTGAGATTATACGTGATTCATAATGTGTAGAATTTTCAATAAGATTTGATCTTTCCGGTAATAAACAATAACTGTAATTATACTATAATATTTTTAAGAGAAAAAAACTTCCATAACAGGAAGGACATTTTGACTAAGATCACTTCAACATTTCCGACCACTTTCCGAGTTCTACTCATTTTTCTTTCGGTTCTACGGTAGTCGATCATGACTTTCGGCTTCTCTAACCCCGTCCCATTTCTTCCTTAAGAAAAAGAAAGATCGATATTACAAATATTGACATTACGTTCAATATTACAAAGCTAAGGTCATCATCATTACCATATTCACTATTAGACTTTACAATTGTTTATTGTTATAACTGATTAGTATATGTAACAACCCTACACGGACTACCGGGTCACCAATTCGGAGACGAGAAGGTGACGTTTCCCACACTTAAGCTAAGGACCAACCCCTTGATTCTAGGACGTACGACTCGTCACACCGGGGGTTTTTTCCTTTTTTTTTAACAATTTATAATTAGTATATTTAACATGCCAAAATAAAATAAACGCAAAATACCTCTAATTCCCGAAAGAAATTCTAAATTTTATTGACTAAAGAGTTTGTTGAACAAACCATGGAACATCCCTTACCGGACACAACCAGCGTGATCTCTTACATGATAACAAGGAAGGTTAGTAATACCTGGATAAGGACCTCAAGGACAACCTAGTTGAACCTCTAAATCTCAAGTCCATACAAAGTCTAACCGAATCAGTTTTCTCATTTTAACCCATATGGAGTGTAACATCGTCACAATCACAATTAATAAGATTCACTTGATTGTATCCATCATAGTATACCGTAAGTGAAAAATTTTACTTGTCAAAGGACATCCTACTAATCCGTGAAGAAGTATCGAATCGTCTGTCTCCTTGTATTGTAACACCTGAACCCGTAGTAGATTCGGAAACATAGTGAAACAAAATAAAAAGACAATAACAATATGAGCAATTTCAATAATAAGTCATAAGACTTCTTAAAAGGAACGGTTTTTTACGTTATAAACTTTATCTAGAAGACAGTACGTCATTCAAGAGTAAATTACAATAACTAGACGTTCCTTCGAGTGAATCTGTCATAAAAGAAACCGTTATTAAGAGTCACTTATAATTCTATGACCAGTCTCCTTTACAGTCTGTTAGGTTCCTAAACTAATGAAGGGAAAAAGAGAACTTCTTCTGAGAACATCAAAAGATTAAAGAAGAAATCTTTCTATTAAAAAAGTAACACTTTTTAAATTACACCCTTTTTTTTTAGAGAATCAAAGGTCAATCTGCCCTAAGATTTGAAAGTTCTCGACTTATCGCGACCACGAATCTTGTAACTACTTTAAAATACTAATTTTATTACATTATGTATATGAATCGAACTTTACAACTCATAATCACATATTAAATATAAAATTTTTGGATGAGAAAAGTGAGTAAAAGACAAAGATTTTCTGTCAGTGAAATTTCAAGACTTAAATGGAGGAATATCGATTTATTGTATACCGAAAACAGACATAAAACCAAAACAATTGGAGAAAGACACCTTCTGTCCGTAAATCAAATTGTTCATGACACAAAAAAATGTTTACCTTTCAAAAGCCGTTGGGAAACAGGTCGTCCAGATAACCACGGTAAAAAGACTATCGTAAAATTTTAATTCTATACATGTAAAAAACCTGTATTACGATAGTTCGTGAATTCTGATGTTATATCATATTTATCACCGAAAATATACATGACCCTTGGCTCTTTTAAGCACACCGAACGAGACAACACTATAAGTGAAATGACGTCACCAGACCTTGGTTTGGACCTTATAGAGACTCCATACGGACATGTTATTATAAATAAAAAATACGATACGTAATAACTATTATAAATATATATTTTATTTTCAATATTTTATGTGAAGTAAAATCAGCGAGTCAACTCAGGCTGAGAAACGTTGGTGTACCTGACGTCGTACGGCCTGAAGGGACAGGTAGTGGTTGAGGGTGAATTAACAGAACAAGAAAAAAAAAAAAGAAAAACACATGGACAGTAAGCAAGGGTTTAAGATTTTTGGAGTAATTATGTCAGATTCTACTGAAACTTCGGTAACTGAACTCGTTGATCTTCCTATCTAAACGTCAAATCCTTTATCCCTTCTAAGTCGTGTCTAAATAAAAACCCCAACAAGTACTTCGACTCTTAGTCTACCAGGAACGAAGATTTCATGAACCACAAAGGTTCCGGATTTAGGTCCAAGACAACAATGGTAGAAGAGTAACTGAAGATTATATGGAGAAATGGGTCGGGTGAAATGTCTGAACCTAAAGTCAAACGGAATGAGACTCTTGTCAACACATTATTTGTTTACTTATCTTATGAAGAGAACCCCTCAAACTTCATGTACTTCTTCACTGTGAATCAAATTCACTCGGTCTTAATTTCCATATACCCCTTTACATCATTCGGGTAACATGATTTGATTTTTACTCACGATACAAACTCATAATGACTCATCAACCCGAATCTACATATTTGAGGTATTTCTTCTTTGGCCTATATTCCTACTCTTTCCTTCATCTTCGGGTTAACTCTCTTCCATTGTATATTATGAATTGAACCCGAACTATATGATAATACTGGTAAATTATGTACAATTCGTCAACTTTCAATTTTCGTCTAAACAAGAGATTTCCCAATAAGACAAGAATTACCCATCTTCCTTAAACTTCCTTGTTTCGACCTCCGTGACATTTTCCCTTACAAAATTCATAAGTTTTGAGTTTAATCTTAATATAGTCACTTACACCTTTTACTACCTAAACTCTTCTAATCCTTTAGTTTAGTCGTTATAAATGTTGGTCTACCCAAACTTCTTATGTTTTTTTACTTCGACTTTATTGACAACGGACAGACTGAACTGACCCAAAGACGGACGTAACGTCCTTTGGACCCAAGTTAGGGACCCAGGTCTTCTAGCGGACCTCTTCCCTTACCGTTGGGTGAGGTTATAAGAACGGACCTCTTAAGGTACCTGACTCCTCAGACCACCCGATGTCAGGTACCCAACGTCCCAGTCTGTACTGACTCGCTGATTGTTAAAGTGAAACTGAACTGATCCCTTGTCATGGTATTACTTTCTACTCTTTACTCCTCAAGACTTTGTGACTATCATTTAATAAAAAGTGGACTTAACTCGACCTTAATGGTCATCGTGTCCTACTACTACTAAATTATCAATAAAACTTTGAGTTTTAAGATCCGGACTCGTCAAAATGTTCAGTAATGAAGTCATGGACTCCTTATATATCAACCTCTCTTCAGTTCAGACTCGTTTTGTACCTTAAGACTCACTGTAAGTGAAGAATCAACCTTCGAAAATCCTATGTCATTGTATACACTTTGGTAAAACATTTATATTTAATTACTTGACAAACTTCCATAAAACTCAGAGTGAACTACAATAATATCCACTCACTTCGTCCACAGGTAGCTGGGGTACAACCACCTTAAGTACCAGCCTCATTACTACCGCGAATGAGAGAACAGGACCGACCACCTAAACGCCTACTTCATCATTCAGTACTACGTCGGAACAAGAAATCTTGGACATAACTAATAAGTCATTTTATGTCTTTGAAACAGGTCCTATTTAGGGTAGAGAATATCGTACTGAAAACACAACTTCACCAGTCAAGACATGTTCATTGTATCATTTAGTCAGTCGCAGAAATTAGTAACGTACACGACTAATGACGTTACTTTTATCAGTGTAAAAGAAATCTCGAGTAAAATAAAACCCCTATTAACATCTAACTGTCAATAATCTTTATTATGTCTTTACAGACACGGGAAATGAGTTAAAGTCGGTCACCATTGTAGAACGTTTTGATATCGGGTTATAGTGTTGGTCCTATGACTGTGACGATATGTAAGTCCTGTGACTTGTAAAAGGAATGACGTTCCCAGGGAGTGTAACGGGAAAAAGTCGGTGGTATGATAAAGACGAAGGGGTTATGGGTAATTGAGATCTGTTGGTGATTAAACAACAGGTAAAGATATTAAAAACAGTGAATTTTTAAAAATATTTACCTTAAAATATCACATATTAGAAACCCTAACCGAAATAAGTCAGTCGTATTAGGAGTAACACCGTACACAGGTATCAAGTAAGGAAAGATAACGAGTCATCACAAGGTAACTATATCCACATAGTGTCACATTGGTAAGTGAGTAACGTCGTTTATTACGACGTCATTTGTAAACACATGTCCCCCAAAACACACATATTTATACTCACAAACAAAGAAACCCTATTTACGGGTCTTCACATTAACGACCCAACATACCATCAACGTACTAACAACGATGACGACGACGATTCAGCGAAGTCAGCACAGACTGAGACACGCTGGGGTATCTACCGTCGGGTGGTCCGAGGGGGCAGGGACCCTAAGAGGTCCGTTCTTGTGACCTCACCCAACGGTAAAGGAAGAGGTTGCGTACTTTCACTTTTCACTTTCACTTCAGTGAGTCAGTACAGGCTGAGAACCGCTGGAGTACCTGACGTCGGATGGTCCGAGGAAGCAGGTACCCTAAAAGGTCCGTTCTCATGACCTCATCCCACGGTAACGGAAGAGGCGACGTACTAATCAAGAAATTCTTTGACGAGCGGGGAGTTTTTTTACCCCTCCCTTTTTTTTGGACGGTTTGACGGTAACACTTCAGTTAGGTCTATGGTAGACCTTCTGGCATAGACTAGTTAAATTCTTCATAAGACCTGAAAAATTATACATGAAAAATAATCTGAAAGAAGTTTACTACACATGTGACTTCTACTTAAGGAATTACGGAATAAGGAATTTTATATTTGGAGTCACAACTTAGTTGTCACAAATTGGGTTTGGAGTCAAACCTAGACGTTTCCCAGTGTTTTCAAAATTCTGTAAATTTTTGTGAATTTTAGTACTTTAAAATGAAGACTAAGAATCAGGTTTCCTTTTTAATCTACTTTTTGGAAATAATGTTCGTTCTTACTTCATTTTTTAGTAATATAAGTCAGACTTAATTAATTTTATTAGAACGTAACTTCTTGGTGATAATTCTATCACAATCATCTTCAGTAAATGTATGACTACCAAAAGAATCAAATTCATGACTTATCTTCGAATTGTTATTGCTATATTTAAACATCAATTTAAGAAAACATTGAAAGAAGAATTAATATACGTCAACAGAATGGGTTTATATTGAACCCATTTGGGTATCTAAAACTTTACACTCCTTGAATGTTACAATACTCCTAATGTTTAAACTTTCAATAGTCGTTTGAACCTATACCATATCTAACGACAACTCTTTAGTCAAAACCTTATAAATAATTTTACTACGGGACATTTCTTGGATGCTTGTATCATAACTAAATAAATAAAATTATCGTAACTCAATTTAATTATAAGGGTTGGATATTCTGGAATAAAACATTGTAAGATATCCAATAAACATATAGTGTTCTTATCGATACGGACCTCCACAACTTTCGATATTATAATTTTACTTTAGAAATCTATTTCACTATGTCGAACTTCCATATAATGTGTGTTCTGATATAAACTTAAAAGGGAATAAAACCATCTATGGAACTCTCTTGTACAGTCGAATATCGTAGGATTGGTTTCAAGACCGATACTTTATTCTTAACCACTTTAGTATGGACCTAAATCTACAAATTACGGTTTTTACGAGAAGACGTCCTGGCTCCACTACTTAAGTGAATGTGACCCTCACCACCATTTTTAGAACGACCATTATTTTCTTAACCACGTGGCAGCCGACTAGTTTGTAATTGTTTGTACTTGTCCATGAGAAATAACAACCTCAAATACTTTTGACAAATCTTAAATCCGAAACATAATTGTCAACCTGATATCCTGTATTAGACATTGAATGTGACATCTCTTCTTAGGATTTCACATTCAATTATATAGATTTTATTTTTAGAATAATGGACTAATCATATATTTATGAATATTTGAAAGATTGATTAAAAATCATAATAAGAAAAAATTTACTGCATTAAGGGTCAGAATTATGTACACGAAACGTAAACCTTTGTACAACTTTTGAAACTTCTTTTCTTTGGATATATTAAATTCACTTTAATTCCTGTTCTACCGAACGGATGATGGTGCATCCAGTTTAAAACAAGATGATTTGTGTTTAAATGGAAAATTTCACCGTCTGAAGAATAATCTTCTCTGATTACACTTTATCCCAATACAAACCCTCGGTGTAAATACACGTACTTTGTAGTCTATTGAATTAGTCTTCCAATTCCAATTCGTGTTCCACGAAAATCTTAAACAGAAAATTCACAGATTTTTTTTAGCAATGCTTTCTCGGTGGAACAAGATTGAAAATAGCATATCTTCATAAATACTATAAGCTCGAAGGTACCCTTATGTTTCAAAATTGAAGTTTACAAAATAAAACATTTACGTACGATCGTGGTCTTTATCTAATACTGGGTTTGGTAGTCTATCGTGTAACATTGAACAGTATCACTATTAAAACGTTACTATTTCAACTTTAAAAAACATAAAATAATAATTATAAAACACCTTATTTTCACTCAAAACGAAAGGACTCAGATTTAGTGAGTCAAAATTCATCACACGGGAATTAAAGACTAATGACACATTTCTTATTGAAACACCAAAGCTCTGAAAACAACATATGGTTCAATATATCTTAGACAAAAATACAGAAGGAAGATATAATAAAGACTGTCATCCTAATAATATAACTTGGTCGTCTCCTCTGTCCAGTCTAAACGACCACTTTTGTAACAACTCCGTCTTCAGATCAGGGATACGTCAGAAAAAGATTACTCCTTCGTTAAGAAATCCTCCTTACTAGAATTTTTCTTAATCTTTATAAAACTACACATAACAGTTACATAGAACTTAAACGTTTTCCCGAAAAAATACAGTTTAGACTTTTAATATATAAAAAATTTTATTATTCTAATAAACTGAACTTACTTTGAAACATTGATGGACGTGAACATGTACTCTCAAAGAAAAGTTCGAACCTTTTTAGATTATTCATATGGGACAAATAGCATACAATGTTAGAGTCTTTTATTAACTGTCATTTTTACAGATATAATTATTCCTTCCATCACTTTTACTTTATCATTGAGTCTTTTTAAGTCCTAACTGAATAGTGTCTCTACGATTGTAAGGAAGTCAATTAAATATGTGACTCGACACGCATGCGGAACACTAACATTTCTGGAGAAGTCGTTTCTATGGATACACAGAATGATATTTGTACTTATGACTTCATTTTCTGGGAATCGAAACTGAGTATCATATAAGAAAGGACCTCACGTACACAAGATTAAGGAAAAACGAAGAGATGACTCTCCATCAAACTATGGACGAGGAACGAAAATTCTTCAAACAAGGATAAAGAAGAGTCGAGAATGTGAAATACTTTGACTTTTCCCGTCGTCCAATGGACTGGTAGGAAATAGCCCTGTTAATCTCCGTTGACTAACTCGACACCCGTCTCATTACCTTTTCGGAAAACAAAACGGATCAAAGTAGGAGAACTTGAGAAATGTGTCTGAACTCGTCTGACGTGTGAATGTACTTTGACCTTCACTCAATTATTACGGTTAATCACCACCGTCAGTAATACTACTTTCCATGGACACCGTGGTTTCGTAAGATGAGTAATTGTCCTTCTATCATGTATAGAGACAGAGTCAAGAAAATCCCCTATTTCATACACATAGAGTCATCTATAAGGTATTTATTATGGTTGCGACCGCAACTACCGATGTCAAAGAAGATGGACTGTCCCAAAATCACGTAAAGGGTAAACTCTAAAATTGGTTTTTTTCTATTGAACTACTCGAAATTACTTTGGATTTTTTTTAAAAATGTTGTCTTGTGAATTCAAGTAAATGAAATTGATACTATCTCTAATATTATCTTATCAGTAAATCAGAATTAAAAAAAAAACTCGGACGTATTTTTCTTGACATGGGACCTTTTTTCATAAAACAAGTATAGACTAAAATGGTCTAAAGTCCCCTCCCACAGACATATAAATAAAAAATTGGAATTTACAAGAGTCACCTAAGAAAGGTGAATTCCATCCTATGTCCACAGAATGTCTTCCTTAGGAGTTGGAGTGCCTAGAGTACGGACTACTAGACTTCCACCTCAACTACACTATTATTATCTTTATTTCACACGTTATTTACCTTATACGAACTTAGTAGGACTTTGATAGGAGGGGGTGGGGGTAAGGTACCCTTTTCACACAGGGTACTTTGTCCAGAGATCACGGTCTATCCAACCGATGGTGTTAGAATCTCCTTTTTATGATTGAAATTTATCAAGATTAAACAGAAAACCTCCCATCCTGATACAAAGGGGTTCTTTCAGAAGATTGTAGATTATTGGAATGACTAATCAATGATGCGCTACTCATGTGTATGATTCCTTCCAAGTCGATTTAGTTCACGACGAAGGTCGAGTCACAAGGAGGAACAAGTACACAGTTGTCATTTTACATCACTAGAACTCGTCGGTTTTTAGAAATAACAGTACTAAATCGTGTTCATAAACTTACGAAGTCAAAATAAATTTGAATAGAAAAATGACCTTTAGAAATTTCCTATAGAAGTACAATTTGAACAAGAAATAATAGAACATTTGAAATTCCTTAGAGACAGACCTTATACCTTTCATCTGGTTCTTTCCAGTAAACATGGAACGTCTGTTTAAATAAAAAGACCTAAAGAAAAATGTAATAAGGTTGTTAAATTGGAATAAGGGAATAGTTTTTATTACTAATGTCGTCAGTTGAACGAAATCAAAAGGTTGAAAGAGGGAAGGGAGTTGTTGCAATAAATTTCTTTTAAGGTACATAAAGATCAACAAAAGATAATATGCACCGTGTCTACAATAATGAAAGTCTTCTTGGGATGTCCGATAGACTCTTGGTTAGGGGACCGAACCCCCACTGTAGTCTTTTGACTAAACAGAAGAGACGACCACCCCCTTTCGTATTAGGATAATAGACCTTATTATACCTTTCTTAGTATCTTAGAATTGGTAGTCCATTCCGTATTAAGTGGAAAATTCAATCGATTACTACACTAATATATGAAGTTCTTTCTAATGAACCATATTTCTGAAACAAAATAAAAAATCCCGTAACCGGGATTTGACACTACGAGGTAACCTACTATTTTAACCTCGTCTCAGAGCCTTAACCTCTCGACCATTCGGTCAGTCTCACTATGCGTCAAAATTTCCCTCCTTCTAGTCGTTTATACGAGGACTTCTTCCGTTGTCTATACTACCGTAAATATTCCACGAGATAGACCGTACTGTAGAACAATCAGTAAGAAGGACCCGAAAGTTCTGTCCCAACGGTGTCCCTTGACGAGATGACACCCACCCGATTTCCTTTGTTATCTGGAAGAATCAACCAGAAAGATGAAAAAGATCTTTATTTTGTACGTTTTTTGCTCGAGAATTAAAACTATGAACAGAAAATTCTGAATGAACTTCAGGGATTTCCGTCTCAATATAAACCCCAATTCGAAAAAATATTCACTATAAGAGAATACTATTTTGACAAGTTTATTGAACCGGCAACATTTATAACCTAAGAATATAGAAGGTCTTACTAAAATTGACATTATCTAAAAAGTTTCATCTCGTGTAATATTAAAATTTTATCCTACGTAAGAAACAAAATTTTTACTTCCGTAGATGACGGTGGTAAAATTAGATGATACATTTTAATATAATTACTTGTATTAGAACGATGTTGAACTTTAAACATCGTCAGACAGGAATACCCTTAATAGTATTAATCCTTTATTTCAGTTTTGTTATAAAATCACGTATGAAGAATGATAAGGTCGTTTCGGTCAAAAAAAGTTTCAACGTAAATCAAGACGGTTCAAATGAATTTTGTGATTGTACTGTAAAACTTATTCAGATTTGGCATGTAGAGTTTGATCGACTTTATAACACTAAATCCACCACTTTATGACCGGTCTCTAAAGTAGTTCGGTACCTAAGAACCAAACCGCGATAGAAAATTCCTCTCTACTACAACTTGGACGAGGAACCTGGAGTCTTCCTTATCTTGCCAGTTCCTCTGATACAGAAGCAAATGTCCAATCTAATGTAAACAGATCCGATGTACACACGAGTATCTTTACATACGGACACACGACACACGGAATTGTGACCTATATTGGGTGTCGTCAACTAGTCACCTGACATTCCCCACTCCTTACTCTAGTGTGTTCATATCCTTTCCTTTTCTTCATTTTTTCGTCGGAGCATCCACAGTTTGACGGGATTCTGGTTCTTAATACGAACCCCTTTTGACCCGAACTGTCACTTTTCATTTTATGTAAACTGGGAACTTGTGGTGTCCGAACTTGATGTACTCAGGTGAATGTGTGCCTAAAAAAAAAAAAAAGTTATCGTTTATAACGTCATGTAAAGACGTCAACCAATTTAGGGGTCTACGTCTTCCGGTCGGTATTCAATGAGTCCTTAAAAACTGAAGACATGTTAACCGGGGTGGGATTGAAGGACGTAACAAGTTCCCAGTTGTCATAAAGGTTAAGTGAGACCTGAAAGTTCATACTCCCTTTCCCTATGGACTTTAACTCTATATCCTCCGGAACTCTTCCCTTCAAAATAGGATCTCCCGTGTCCCCCACACAGAGACCATCCCCTTCCCCCCTCCACCGAATATTCTCACTAGACGAAAGATGGGAAGAGTGAAAAGGAGTGGGGAAAAGAGAGAAGGGGGAGGTTCGACGAAGGAACAGGACAGTGGTGGAAATCACGAAACGGAAAAAAAAAGAGAAACGGGTACGAATCGACAATTGGGTACATTCTGAAACAATCAAAACACACGTATTACCTACCATACCGATGTAAGGGGGAGGTGACGGATATGTGGGATCTGAAACAGGGACTGTGACTGAAGTCTCGTACCAAACTCAAATAGGAGGTAGTAAGGGGTAGTGACACGAAGAGCATTTCTGATGGTCGAAACAGTAAAGGGGACCGAGACGGGTGTGACGTACACATCCCCGACTTGATACCCGTTCACAGACTGGTGGGTCCGTCCACTCACACAGAGAAGATCACGTTCAGACAAAAAAACAAAAAACAAAAACAAAAAGAAAAATTTGAGTACCTTAACAAATTTACTCTAGACAGTCGACGATTTTATTGACGGTTTTAGTAAGGAAAATATTGATTTATAAAAATTTTGGATAACAATTTAGGCAAAAGTTTTCTAAAAAAAAAAGTCCAGATGACAAGTCGTCTCGTCATAAGATCTATCCAATTTACACTTTGTCAACTTGTCTTTCTTCGTACATTCGGTTAGTCGATACTACTCAATTATAATAACTCTGAACATTGTAAAACTCGAAATTTATACTCACAATAGTGTTTCGTACAGGTTTTTCTACATATCGATTATTTTGTGTCCCATTAGCCATTCTTAAATAAGGAATTTCAGAATGGAAAATCAACTATTTCCTAAGTCATCACATCACCGAAATTCAGAAGATTTTCGAGAGGACGGAATGGGATAGACGGACAATTAAAATCCTCTGTCTGAATGGAAAGATAGATTAAGATGAAAGAAGGAGTTTGAAAAATTCGGTGGATCAGTGTTGAACATCTGACAAGAAAAGAGAAAAGTCAGACTTTGATTCTAGTACTACAATATTTTACCTTATAGAGTTGTCAGTTTTGATAGAAGAATGTGACTTAACCCCCTAAAAATTATTAGAAAACAGGAAACTTAAGACAAAGAAAGTTACAGATACAGGAAATATATTTAGGAAAATTAAATCCCTTTCATATCTAAGGAGGGGTAAGGGGAAGTTGGAGAGAAGACATACTTCCAATTTAGATGTAACGTGAAAAAGGGGAGTAGTCATAGGTCATCCAATGGGAAGACTATTCCTTCCCTTCTTCTGGTTTCCTGTCAGTTTCTTCCGGTCTCCTTGGAGTTTTTCCGGTAGACGTCTACCATCCATTACTAGATTTCTACATTTATGTTTATTGAATCAAAAATTATTTCCCTTTATGATTCTCATTCGCCTTTTGAGTATTCTTTAATTTTCTTTTTCCCCACACACACACACACACACACATACCACCTCCACCTCTCCCCACCCTATAAACACATAAACTTTTTACAGTCTCGGATTTGTCGTTTCATAGGATTTGACACCCTTTCAATCTACGACGAAATACGAACAATAGAAGTACAATTCGTATTAACCACGGCCAATTGAGTAGACGAATCTTGGTGAACATCAGACGACTATATAAAAATTTATTTAGATCTACTAACAGGTTCACGGAGGTTTCAGGAGTTTGGTAGTCTAAGTCGTCTTCGTCAACTCCGAAAGGTTGATTGGGGAGTCGTCGTTGTAGATTAGTCTCTTCTAGTAGTTTTGGTCTTCGATACCCTACTTCAAGAACGTAGAGAACACCTTCCTGGTCATACATTTCTAAAAATTTTTCAAAGATTATAATTATTTACTACTTTTTATTAAAGGGATACTTAATAGTAAAAGTGTTCCGTCAATTTTGAACTAGGAAAATAGGTCCGAAGAGTAAGTTAACGAGGAAAGTCTTTACTCCGTCGTGAGTTTACGAAAATTCAACTAAAATCCGGAGAATCTACAACCAAAAAACTGATGAAACACGAATTTGACATACTCCATGAAAAGTATCCCTCTTAAAAGTCAACACCTTGTGTAAGTTAAATTAGATTTTGAGTAGTCCTTTCAAAACAAGGTTCAATGGATTATCTTATTTAAAATTCGTCAAGTCGTGTTAAAAGTTACGAGTATACAAATCGGATCCTCATTTTATTTTTGGTCGTACATTCATAAAGGATACAAAAAATAAAAAAACAAAAGAAACTATTAGCATTGTAAAAAAAATTAAAAATTTAAAAAAAATAAAAAATTTAAAATTTTAGAAATTAAGAATGTACGTAAGGGTTTGTACTTGGGGGGAGGGTGGAGGGAGGGGTGTTGTAGAGAGACCCAGTAACTTTTCCTCAAAGTTCAAATTGACTACAGACCCAAAACACAATTCGACACAAAACGTTACTTAAAAATAATAGTTTAGGGTTTTCCGATTCAAGGTCTACATTTACAGATAAGTAAGCACCGAGTCAACGAAAACAGAGAGTCAAATGAATATTTAAACTAAGAAGTCAAAAGAATCTATAATCTGGAAACAGTTCACATCACGTAATGAGAAGACAAAAGAAAGGAAGTTTCATACACTACACGTCGACAGCACCCGCCTGAGATCATTGGAGAGAACTTTAAGGTAAACTAGTGGAAACTCATCAAAGAAGGAAGGATACAAGAGAAGTAAAAGACTCCCGTAACCGGTCTTGAAGACACACAAACTTTACCCCAATTACGTATAGAATATACGCGGAGAATACACCTAAACCTCCTTTGAGAGTATCAAAAACACAACGAAAATCAGTAGTAATACCTTTTTAGAAGGACTATGTTAAAAATCTGATTCCTTACTTAGTCAAGTCAAGTCAGTGAGTCAGTACAGACTGAAAAACGCTGGAGTACTTGACATCGTGCGGTCCGGAGGGACAGGTAGTGGTTGGGGGCCTCGGATGGGTTTGAGTACAGGTAACTCAACCACTACGGTAGTTGGTAGAGTAGGAGACAGCAGGGGAAGAGGAGGACAGGAGTCAGAAAGGGTCGTAGTCCCAGAAAAGTTTACTCATTCGAGAAACGTAATCTATCGGTTTCATAACCTCAAAGTCGAAGTTGTAGTCAGGAAGATTACTTATGGGTCCTGACTAGAGGAAATCCTACCTGACCAACCTAGAGGAACGTCAGGTCGCCTGAGAGTTGTCAGAAGAGGTTGTGGTGTCTAGTTTTCGTAGTCGAGAAGCCACGAGTGGAAAGAAGTGTCAGGTTGAAAGTGTAGGTATGTACTGGTGACCTTTTTGGTATCGGAACTGATCTGCCTGGAATCAACTATTTCATTAACAGAGACGAAAAATTATACGACAGATCGAACCAGTATTGAAAAGAAGGTTCCTCATTCACAGAAAATTAAAGTACTGACGTCAGTGGTAGACGTCACTAAAACCTCGGGTCTTTTTATTTCAGAAGGTAACAAAGGGGTAGATAAACGGTACTTCAATACCGTTTATTGAAGTCTACGGTACTAGAATCAAAAGACTTATAACACGAAATTCGGTTGAAAAAGTGAGAGGAGAAAGTGAAAGTAGTTCTCTGAAAAATCAAGCAGAAGCGAAAGACGGTATTCCCACCACAGTAGACGTATAGACTCCAATAACTATAAAGAGGACCATTAGAACTAAGGTCGACACGAAGAAGGTCAGGTCGCAAAGAGTACTTCATGAGACGTATCTTCAATTTATTCGTCCCACTGTCATATGTCGGAACTGCATGAGGAACAGGACAAACCTTGGTCAGACAACAAAGTACAGGTCAAGACAACGAAGGACTGGACGTATATCCAAAGAGTTCTCCGTCCAGTCCACCAGACCATAAGGGTAGAGAATGTCTTAAAAGGTATCAACTAACACTAGGTGTGTCAGTTTCCGAAACCGTATCAGTTATTTCGTCTTTAGCTACAAAAAGACCTTGAGAGAACGAAAAAGCTACTAGGTCGTCTACAACCGTTAAACTAGAGACCAAGGAGACGGAAAAGATTTTGGTCGAACTTATAGACCTTCAAGTGTTAAACCTCACTTCCTCTAAATACCTTATGGGAAAAAGAAACAAACAAAGTAGATATTTGTACTATAAAACCCAACAGGAACCCATCTTACTCTGAATGTACAAACCTCCTATCTCTTTTCACTCAATCGAGACACTCTTCACAACTGAATCAAAAATCGGATCTCTGAGTCCGTATATCTCAGAACTGAGACCATACACTCTCAGTAAAAGTGAATCTCGTTTATTCTTTGTTGTTCGTCAACAACTAATACCAGATTAAAAGACCCACCTCTCCTATGTCGACCGAATCACCATTGAGTCTACTCAGGGTCGACACTTACCCGTCTTCTGTCTCATCGTCTATGTCCACTTCCTATTACTGTAGACCCACGTGTACTTTCAAGAGAAAACGTGTAAACAACAGACCCACCTTGTATACATAATTTGAAGTCAGACTCCGAAAACTATATAGTACAAATAGTTAAATTTTTTTTAGTTTCAGTAGTTTAGGACGTTCTGAACTATCTATACACGTTTAGTTCATATGAAAAGTTAGAGAAGAAAATTACATTGAAAAAACACTTTCAGTGGTGAACTGTCAAGAGTTTGGTCGTTATTTTGGGACGGGAGACCACCGTCCTAGAATGTATGGATCCAGTCCACCGACATTGGAACGGCGATCACCAATGGGACGTATCCGAAGTACGGGTAAGAAAAGTCTATTTGGTTCTTGTTGTTTAGTCTAAAATCGGTCGACACTGAAAATTTATTCACGTATATAATGTATACATGTAAATATAGGTTTGTGGAAGGGTTCCGGAATGGACTAGACCGTAGGGATGGTTGGAGACGTAAGGGGAGAACGGTGAGAAGGGGGGTTTTGACGAAGTCGGTATCACTGTAAACACGATAAATTTGTGTGACTCGGACAAGGATAAGGACCTGGAAATGTGTATACGACAGAGAGACTGACCGTAAGAGGAGAGACATAGAAGTACATCGAGTAAGGAAGTATAGGACATTGAGAGATGATTCATGATGTGAGGGGTTTCTCCCGAAGGGATCGATAGAAAAGATTTTATCTGGGAGAAATGGGACAACGAAATTAAACGAAACAAAGGAGTCAATACTGATAGACTTTAACTTAAAAATTTTTAACCGAGAGGATTTCCTTATATTTCAAGAGACTCTTGTCGCTGAACCGGAAAAATGATGAGAGACATCTACCCATGGATCGTGTAACATCCTTGAGTTTTACAACTACGATGTATACGAATATAACGTGACACTTCCATGACCCCTTTATTTCAGCAAACTGTCTCTCTCCCTGAACCATAATTTCAAAAAAGGTGTAGAGGGGTCTTGGTCCTATAAGAAGATCACACAACCTATTATGAAATAACTATTAAGTGAACTGGAACTATTAGGTCCAAATATTTATTCAATCATAGTTCTATATTTATACTTTGCATTAGGAACAAACAAACCCAAAAAAATGGACTTTACGAACATCTAAAATGAAAAGGATAATTGTTTTGTTTATATTTTATGTATGGGGGTGATGGGTTTTTATTGACTCACCTTCTAATAGGACCACTGATAAGTTTTTTGATGAAAAGGAAGATCCAATTTGTCGAACCTATTTTATCTTGTGTTATTACCGAAAACTTCTAATTTCTCATGAGTAAACTAGTACAAACGAACTCTTTCGAACTGGAAGATATTAAATTAGGGTCAAACTCATTTACAATCGTTATCCTTTTATCCCCTAAAAACCTAACCCCGTTTTATAGTGTCTTTTAATAGGATCCTTATATTTATGTAACTAAGAAACCCCAAAAAATATGATCTCATAATAACGGTTCACCAAAGTAGAAAAAGTCGTATTTTTTATTCATGACTTCAAAATATTCTCTTTTCCCACTTATCTATATAATCTTATATATCTATATAAATCTTATGGTACCTCGAAAAACTTTTAGACATATATTACTGGAACTCTGTTCAACAAGTACTAAAAAAAGTTCACTTTTTATCATTTGAGACTTTATACTCCAAAAGAAAAATTTCAGCATAGAACTGAAACTTTTGAAACGTTGACTTAGGATTCTAAATTTTTGATTATACAAATAGAATACCTACTCTAAAGACGTCAAATGATAATGTGTCAACGAACATCAATGGTGATGAACTAAAACAAAAAAGAACTATCTTTCGTATATATGATTTGCACTATCTGTGAAAAGGGGGGTTAATAAACCTTAAGACAATTATATAATACTTTACGATTGGAAAAAAAGAAAGCGAACCCATGGTAAAATCTTAAAAGACTTTTTTAACCTTGTTAGAAAATACACACATACGACGGTCCTCGATCAAATGGTCGGACACTGTTGTCTAACGGAGGTGTTACAGACATTTCATTCATCTTAAGGAAAGAGTAAAAGGCAATAATCCGCTCCTCCGTGTGATTGGAGGTTTGGACAAAAATCGAGTACTTTTTCGTCAAAAAAAGTACTTCGTCTTATCTATCCCTTGGAACGACCTATCCTTCGTAAATTAAAGTAGAGCCACCACCTACGTATAAAATTAAGATGTCGTCAAGTTTAGATATATCAGAGGTGTAAGATAGTACAAACTTTAATAACTTCTACTCAACTTTACCTTTTCTTTCATTCCACAACGACCACAAAAGATAATGTCGAATACATACAGAGTCTGACTTTATTAAGACATATGAATTGTCTTAGATCTTGTTTAAGACAGACCGTCGTACGGGTCTCCTCAACACATAACAGAATAGTCACACCATATTTTCCTTAAACTTAAAGTCAGTTTGGTTCCAACCTTAGAACAAGACGACGAACCACCAATATACAGGACTGGATTGAAGACTCCAAATCAAAGAAAACATTTTACCTTTGTCTGAAAGGTGTATTCTCAAACATAGACTGGAACTCAGTCAATTTATAATAGAAAAACCTTTTGTGTAATATATTTTATCTATTTCATCAAAATTCCTCCCTTAAGGACTCAACAAAAAAAAAAAGAAATCACGGGGCAGTCCTTTCTATTCCTAATTTTAGGTTGGATCCACTCCGATCACCCTTGGTACGTCTTAAGATTGTGAGTAAAGTGACTTACTCCTTTAAATATATTTTTAACAGTAAACGGACTTCAGAGTGTAGTACACAATCTCCACCTTGACTTCGGAACAGACATTCAAGTAAAAGTATGACGTCCAAGTCCGGAACTGTCAACAAGTAGAAAATACAAAGAGAACAACGGTTTAACATTCAAAGATCAAGATAAGTTTTCGGATTTAACAACTCATAAAAGATATACGAAATGGGAGTCTACTTTAGCCCACACAAATGAAAAGTAAAACTAAAGCCAAAACGGAATCCTAACAAACGTCGCGAGGAAATTCCGAGTTCACAAGAGGACAGGACGAACGGCCGTACTAGAACCGGTCTTAATGTAGTACTAAGGGTTACTCCAAGACGTCTGAGATGAACTGGAAAAGAAGGGACCGATGTCGTTTCCTGCTACTAGACAGATGATGACACAACGAGGGGCACCGAAAAACCTGTTATTCCTTAGATTTTACCAACCCCCACCAACCCTCCCCACCTTCGTTACCACCTGGTATAGAGTACAAGACTTCGTCGATTAGGAGAAAGGATGTATCGGTAGTAGAACACACACATCATTCTCCGGGTAAAGAGTTGACAGAAAATTTATAGTTTTCCATCAAGAACAGTCAATTGTTGATCAAAATTACTCATTCTTCAGTTTCGGAGTCGAGATCAACTATAGGTTCAATACTAAATAAAACGTTGATGGAGTCCTGTCTTTTCTAAATACCCCTAAAAAATTTAGTAACTCTTTAATCAATTTACTTTAAAATCGATGTGTGACGGAGGGCTTATAATCAACACGGACCAAGTACATTAAACTAAAATCTTTTCCTTCACTGTGAACTCTAACAACCTTACTTGCGTCGAAGACATCACACGTATTATGTAAAAATTACAGAAGAAGGTAATGTCACACACAAAACGTTCTTGTCCAAGTAAAAAATCGGGTAAAACACTCGAGGTAACACGAAAAAAGACCACAAAATGCGTTCAACTGATGATTACTTTTGTTATACTTACGTAGCAACGACGTAATCACATTACACCACACCAAAACGTGAATTTTCTCCATAAGTCTACTAGATCAACATTTAAAATACTTTTCGGAGAAGACATGATCAGTTTGACGAAAATCACTCAGAGTGGTCACCAAAATGTAGACGTCTCGTAACTCCTGACCCGACTGAAAAACTCTCCTAACTTTAACGAAGTATAACACTAGGATTTAAAATATAAGTGATATAAGGGATTTCATATGGAATTATTTATAAAATACTAGTCTTTTTTTTTATCGAGTAGAACGAAGGGAAAAAATGTAAACATACCGAATATAAACAACCATAGAAATTCTTAATCAGTGAAGGTCTCATAAAGTCACACAAAAATGACTTTGTGTAATACGTGTTAAAAAATGAGCTAAAAACCATAACTCTTGATCATACTTTAGAATTCATGATTTCCTGTCTAAAGTGGGACTTAAACTAGAAAAAAAAAAAATTTGATTTACCCCCCTTTAAAAGTTTAATTCTTGGATCACTGATAAAATAGATATTGTAGAGTCAGAACACAAGTCAAAATCGTATTAGTCACTATGAACAAAGTGTCTGTACTTTTATAAGATTCAAGATCAAAGATTTTGATTTAAAAGTGTTTTCAAAATTATAATTCAGTCAAAAGGACGGGAATTTATGTCAGTATTTATATCAGTCATAAATAACTTATAAACGAAACGTAAACAAGTAAAAGTACACATGAGTGAATTAGGATGACCGTCAGGATTATCCGTCTTGAAGAATGGGGAAGAATACCTGCTTATAGTTTCCGTGTTTTTCCAATTCTTTGACCGGTTTCAAGTGACCTGTCCCCTCACTGTCTCGACACGACATGTGTCCGGTAGACTCAGATTTGGACCGTCAGATGAAACCCGATGTATCCGAATGCACACTTATATTCGGTTTGACCAAAGTCTTGAAAAGGACGTAAGCCAATTCGAGTTTGTGTCACTAACCTCGATGACAGTCGCTCCCGATCAAAATTTGTAACCTCAGCAAAATTAAACTTATTTAATCCAACTTTTACTTAGTAATTTAACGTAGTAGACCACAACCGGTATAACTAGGTACTTCTCACCCCTTATGGAAGGCCAAAGTTGATGAACTTGACCAAGATGATGAAAATAATCCTTTTATTTCCTAAGGGTGTAAATACCATAGATAAATAAATTGAAACGATATTTTACTATCTGACATTTATTTTTTGACTCTTGCCAAATTGTACAAGTCTTCACAGTTCTTACAGAGTTTCGATTTGTTAAAATACAACGAGTTCGAAAAAAACTTCTGTTCCAAAAAAATTGTATTTCGTATCCTTCAAATTTTTTAAATTACCATTAATATAGGAGTTTAGATCATTTATAAACAAGTTTAAATAGAACAGAGTTTATAGTATTTACCTAGAAATTCAAACAAACTTAATCCTGGGTTTATCTGAAATTTAACAATGATGAACGATAGAATCATAGAAATTAAACACATATAGAGGACTGAGAAAAAAAAGGAAACGGGAAATATTAAACGTAAAACTTTACAGTTTTCGGAAAGTTTGTCTTATCTAAAACGGTCAAAATTGGTACACCATGTCAAATTGGATAAAAGAGGATTTAACCACCAATCTTAAGTTCTCACTGGTCTAAATCTGAAATTTCATACGAATCCATTCGTCGTTCTGAAGAAGTATTCACAACATCAACAGGTAGTCCTTCCACCTTGTATTATAAACTAACAGAGAATCCGTATTCAAACTTTCTACTCTAAAAATGACCTAAGACAATGTAAATCATCCAATATCACAGACGATTCGTGAGTCGGTGAAAGTATTCCCGTTCTCAAACCCTTGAAAGAAAAAAGATTAATCTCATCCGTCTCGGAGATCGAAATCTTGAATGAAGATTTATTACAAGTCAGTAGTTTATACACGTACGATCACACAAAGTCACAAGATCCACCAGAAACCCCTCGACCGTTAGCTTTTGTGGTAATCGAGAGAGGGTTGGGACAACACTCGCAAACCGATTGTATTCCCCCCGGGACGGATACATTTCGAATTTCGAAACCTAAGTCATATCTAAGACGAATGTTCTCGACCGACCCCTAGACGAGACTGAACGGACGACACATAAAGAGAAATACATGGTCCCTGTTTTGGAAAGGGACAAGAAGTCCTGTGAGACTTCTATCTCGAGTACTTACAGATGGACAGACTAAACTCCTTTACTCGAACTACCGGATGGTCAAGTGTCACTCTTCTCAAAATTTAGAGACTTTCTTGACTATAAATCATTGAACCTAATTAGTCTGTGATGTGTCTTCTTCTAATTTGTGGTCAGTGACCTGTATTCTTTAGTTCTCTGTCGAGCTCCCTGATTCGTCCGACTGGTTTACTACATAACTTTTTTTACTTAATTTCTTATTCCCAAAATGTTCATATAGGAGTTCATATTTTACTGTAACAAAACCATCTTACCCTTGTTCGACGACATGTTTTTATTAAACTCGAATCTTAAGAACCTTTATTTGGTGACACTTTCCTTTTACGTTGTCTGTTTTGTCTTACCTGTGACGGTCTTAAACGTCTATGACGATTCATTAGGTAATATACTCATAGGACGTTAGACATAATTAGATGACTACTTGCAAACCCAACAAAGTCCTAAAATGAGAATATTCCGTACGACGACACTTTGAAGCACTTAGAAAGTTTTTCAAACTGTAGAGAATGTTTTAATTTATACACAAATTGTATATTGGGTAGTTAAAGTAATTATTAATAATCCTTTTTACTTCTGGACAAAGATTTCGTTAAACATAGTAAAACATAATAACTCTCTCGTCTAACGAGGTGTAGGATTGCGAAATAAAACAAGAAAGTAAAGTAATATTGATAAGACCTATCTCCCGAACAACATAGAAAACCTCTGTTCTCTCCCAACTTTTAAGTCACTGGTCTTACTGACACCACTGATGGTCGATATGAAAGGTGGTCGAGAAAGACCGAGTTGACGTATACAATCCTAATATATAAGGTCGGAGGAACACCGACCGATCCTGATACACTGGTCAATCAACACTGTATTCACGACACACAGTGAAGACCCGTCTAGTAGAGTAACAGGAAGTCTCGAAAGAGGGGGAAGGTACCTCTGTGTATCGTAGGTCTATTTACAAAACATAGTTTCACCCCAGGGGTCGGTTGAACACTATATGTACGTTGTGTTCACACTTCATGTCAAATTCTCGGATTTCAAAAACTCAAAAATTATAAAAACCTGATGTTGAGGATGACAAAAATTTGATTTAAGGATTTATAGGTTTAATTAACTATTTCGATAACTATTTAACCAACTATCACACCATCCGTTAGAGATTCTACCAGGGGTCACTAGAGATGGAGGATCCGAAGTACGGGAAACATTAGAGGGGAGACACTCACACCCGACCTTACGAAAGTAGAACAAGTACATTCCATTACTTGTCTTCCCTACAATGAATCTTTCAATCCATGACACCGAAGGAGAACCCGTGGGAGAGCGAGTAAGCCCCTCTTCGACCGACCGTACAAAATTTGATGGAATGTCTCTCCAAATACACCGTTCTTTGCCTACAGAGGTTGGTTGTCGGTCGTTCCTCCACTCGCACTTTCACCTAAGAGGGCATGAGTTCCGAACTCGGAGACACTGAGTTCATATATGAACTATTTATACGACAAAATGTGTAACAAGTAGGGGATAACCATTAATAAAAGAGATGCGAGAAAGTTCTAAATAGAAACAGAAAATTTAAAAGTCTTTAAGTTAATACTACACTGACTCGAACCCAAAGAAATCCAAAAAGAACAAACTCCAAGTAAGTCGAAGAACTTAGATCTAAAATAGAAGACAGTCTAGACCTTTGAAAGGTCGGTAATAAAAAAGTTCACACTAAAGTCAGGACTTGAAAAAAAGAGAGGAAGCCTTGAAATTACTGTACTTACAACCAAAACAATAATAGGGTGTTCAGAGACGCTAAGACAAACAAAAATAAGTGAAATGTCAAAGATTAGTAAGTTTAATCTATTAAGAATTACTAGAGATCCAGGCGACTACTAAAGGAGACAGTAGACGTACGACGTCAACTTGGGTAAGCCATTCAAAAAACACAAAAAATCAAGGTCTGAAGGACGAACCCAGAGGCATATAGTGAATGAGTTCACATACACTACTCATTGAAACGTAACCTAGGATGTGTAAAACTCATAATACGCTTAGAACAAGGATAAATTTAGATAAAATATTCCGGGTGACAAGTCCAAGTCACCCCAAGTCGGGGTGAAAACACCGAGTCACAGTTAAAAGTTCCGGAAATGTCACCCTAAGACCAGACAGAGTTGAACCTATGATGGACTTGAGTCAACTTTAGACCCGTCGTCAGGTGAGTATCAAGTAAAACGGTACAACTAACACCAGTGAAAGAAAACACCAGACCGACTCCCATACGAGTCCTGAAGTAATTGTGTAAATTTCCTTGGGAAAGACATCAAAGAAAGAGAGACATTACAAGGGAGTCAGAGATATCAACCCTACCGACTCCACGACGGAGAAACGTTGACCAGTGAGTCATGTCCCGTTCCTTCCAGGTGTCCCGAGGAGGATATCAGAATGGGTGTAGGTCACTGACCCCTTACACACAAGTGAACCTCACCCCGTTCATATTAGTTTAATCATATAAGTATGTATAGTGGGAAAGGGGTGGGAAACCAAATACTCTCGTCCGAAAATTATAAGAAGTATACGTGGGTGACTACAAAAGTCCAAAATCTACAAAGAACGTGGGTTCAGTTTCCTTTCATTTTTGTTTCCTTTCACCGTATTCTTTTGTGGGTCCTTTGAAGGTCCAGTAAGGAGTTCAAGGTTTCACTGATGTGTCCATTGGTGGAAAAGGGATGGAAAGTCCTAGAAATCTATCGAAATATATTAAGTAGGTGTCAGAAATCAATATAAATCGTCGTCCTTATTCCACTTTATATATATGAGGTAGAACACACCATGAGTTTGGTGGTTGAAGTCAAGTCAACGAGTTGGGACAGGCTGAGAAACGTTGGGGTACCTAATGTCGTACGGTCCGAAGGGACAGGTAGTGGTTGAGGGTCTCGAATGAGTTTGAGTACAGGTAGCTCAGCCACTACGGTAGGTCGGTAGAGTAGGAGACAGCAGGGAAAGATGAGAGCGGAAGTTAGTTAGGGTCGTAGTCCCAGAAAAGTTTACTCAGTCAAGAAGCGTAGTCCACCGGTTTCATGACCTCGAAGTCGAAGTCGTAGTCGGGAAGGTTACTTGTAAGTCCTGACTAAAGGAAATCCTACCTGACCAACCTACAGGAACGTAAGGTTCCCTGTGACTTCTCAGAAGAGGTTGTGGTGTCAAGTTTTCGTAGTTAAGAAGCCGAGAGTCGCAAGAAATATCAGATTGAGAGTGTAGGTATGTACTGATGACCTTTTTGGTTTCGAAACTGATCTGCCTGGAAACAACTATTTCATTACAGAGACGAAAAATTATACGACAGATCCAACCAGTATTGAAAGGAAGGTTCCTCCTTCGTAAAAATGAACGTACCGACGTCAGTGGTAGACGTCACTAAAACCTCGGGTTCTTTATTTCAGACTGTGACAAAGGTGACAAAGGGGTAGATAAAGGGTACTTCACTACCCTGTTCTACGGTACTAGAATCAAAAGACTCACAACTTAAAATTCGGTTGATAAAGTGAGAGGAGAAAGTGAAAGTAGTTCTCCGAAAAATCAAGAAGAAGTGAAAGACGGTATTCCCACCACAGTAGACGTATAGACTCCAATGACTATAAAGAGGGTCTTTAGAACTAAGGTCGACCACCAAAGTAGGTCGGGTCGCAAAGAGTACTACATGAGACGTATATTCAATTTATTCGTCCCACTGTCATATGTGGGAGTTGTATGAGGAAAGACCTAAACCTTGGTCAGACAACAAGGTACAGGTTAAGACAACGAACTGGACGTATGTATAAAGAGTCCTCTGTGCAGTCCACCAGACCATAAGGGTAGAGAAAGTCTTAAAAGGTGTCAAACAACACTAGGTGTGTCAGTTTCCGAAATCGTATCAGTTATTTCGTCTTTATCTACAGAAAAATCTTGAAAACGAAAAAGCTACTAGGTCGTAACAACCGTTAAACTAGAGACCAAGGAGACGGAAAAGATTTAGGTCGAACTTGTAGACCTTCAAGTGCCAAGTACATGACAACTTCGGACCGAATCTCTTAAAACTTGTAACGAAACGATCGCACACTCTACTCACGTTGACACGCCATCAAACTCGTAAGAGACTGTAACGGAAAGAAACCCTCACCTTACTTTTGACTGGAAAAGGTCAGGACACCGGTGACGACTCCAAAGGTTTAAACGACCGTATAACTCTCATCGTGAAAGTGTCGTACTAGAAAAGCCTAAACTTTATCGAGTTGACCTTAAGTTAGTGGAGGTGATCGAAACAAGCATCACTACGAAGGATTCCGGGTGAACTGAAACGTAAGGTCCTACAGACCGAGATCCACTCACTAGTGTGGTAGCACTAGTAGACCCAACACTTCTAGAAAAAACATATCAAGAAGACACATAAGAACGGTGGAGAAGAATTATAGAAGACGAAGACAATCCAGGGATGGTAAAGACAGGAAATAACACGGGTAGAGACGTACTCACAAGGGAACCATAGAGATTAAAAAAACTTCTCTAGAGATCTGAAATGGTAAGATAACAAAAGGAGACAAAGAAACGTAACTAGTGGCTCCTTCCGAAAGAATAGAGAGGAACGATAAGAAACCTTGAGACGTAAGTTCACCCATATAGAAAGGAAAAGAGGACATTTCGTAGGAGTCTGTTGGTAAAACGGAAAAACGTAAATAAAAATAATCCCTACCAGAACTAGGGACGGAGGACATATTACAGTGTTTGGAGGTAGGGATCAAGAAATCCGTCAACAGATAGTCTATCTAGATTAGGGAACTTAAACAGTGAAGGTGACATATTAGCATTCCCTAATCCAGTATGGACTTTCCAGATTACCAAAAGGGATGAAACAAGTTAAATTGAGACTTAAACCGTTATTCCTCAAGTACTATATTCGGTGTCAGTCGAGGGTTAGAACAAAAACGACTGACATACGTCAAAGAGGTAGAAACCGGTGTTTCTTATATTAGTCAGACTAAAGTCATAACTGGTAGACCACTACAGGTACACATCTCAGAAGAGAACACAACAACCTTCTCCCACAAACGATACTGGTCACGTAAGAGAACCGTTTTGAGGTAATCGGAAACGGGACGAAGTAAGACATGAGGTTCCGGTTTAAACGACAATGAGGTCCACAAAGAACTGAAGGATGAAACGTAAGGTCAGGGGATATTACTTTTCCTGTAGAAAAACCCCACAATCAAGATTTTCCAGAACATCCAGCAGTATCTTGGTAAGCAGAAGTCGAAGAAGTCGTAATGACTAGCCCCGTATCTGAACCTAATGACACTATAACTTGACAAACGGAACCTTTGTTTGTCTACCAAGACAGTAAAAACTCTAACATAGGTTAATGACGTAAAACCTGAGGAAAACAACTGACACTACCGATGAGGTAAAAGAAAATTCCCTAAGAACGGGTATCATCATCTATATTACCAGTAGACTCAATTTAAATGGGTAAGGTCAGGTAAAATCAAGCGACTAAGGATCTTACAGTTACAAGTGAGAACGGTAGAGGACAAACTGGTGAAGGTTAAACGGAACTAAGTACCTGGATCGTAAGGTCACGTAAGACTTCCTCTAGTTGGGACCCTAAAGAAACCTTCCTTACTACGATTTCGACTTCGAGGTCATGACACCGGTGGAGTACACTTCTCAACTGAGTGACCTTTTCTGAGACTACGACCCTCCCTAACCCCCGTCCTCCTCTTCCTCTGCTGACTCTTACTCTACCGGCTTACCGTAGTGCCTGAGCTACTTGCACTCAGACTCACTTGAGGTCCTCTACCACTACCTGTCCCTCCGGACCGCACGACGCTAAGTACCCCAACGCCCCTCAGCCTGTGCTGACTCGCTGACTTGACTTGACTACGTTATAACGACAAATGTCGTAGCCTGAAATGAAGGTAGTGCTCAGTGTAGGTGTTGACCCATAACAAAAACGAAACCGAGGTAGAGAAATAAGAAAGACCTCAATAAAGAGGTGTCTAGAGGTCTTCGTATAACCCATGGATGGTTGGACCCCTCAAGTAGAAAGTCACAGGATAGAAAAACGGAAAAGTATGACAAGTACCCCAAGAGTTCCATTCTTATGACTTCACCTAGTGGCAAGGGAAGAGGTCACCTGGTACAAAACAGTCCTTAGAGGTGGTACTGGGTAGGTAGAACCGACACCAGTTTACACTAGTCTAACCAATCAAAAGACACTGACCAAAAGTAAGACAGACGGGAGACTACCTCTTCCTATTCTCCGAATAGCCAAGTCAAGTCAGTGAGTCAGCTCGGGGTGAAAAACGTTGGGGTACCTGACCTACGTCGTACGGTCCAGAGGAACAGGTTTGAGGGCCTCAAATGAGTTTGAGTAGTCCACTGGTTTCATAACCTCAAAGTCGAAGTAGTAGTTACTTACTACTACTTAGTCGAAGTAGTCGAAGTAGGAAGGCTACTTATAAGTCCCGACTAAAGGAAATCCTACATGATAAACCTAGAGGAACTACAGGTTCCCTGAGACTTCTCAGAAGAGGTTGTGGTGTCAAGTTTTCGTAGTTAAGAAGTCGCGAGTCGAAAGAAATATCAGGTTGAGAGTGTAGGTATGTACTGATGACCTTTTTTGGTATCGAAACTGATCTGTATGGAAACAACTATTTCATTACAGAGACGAAAAATTATACGACAGATCCAACCAGTATTGAAAGGAAGGTTCCTAGTTCACAGAAAATTAAAGTACCGACGTCAGTGGTAGACGTCAATAGAACCTCGGGGTTTTGTATTTCAGACAGTGACAAAGGTAATAAAGGGGCAGATAAACGGTACTTCACTACCCTGGTCTACGGTACTAAAAGACTTACCAAAAGACTTACAACTCAAAATTCGGTTGAAAAAGTGAGAGGAGAAACTGAAAGTAGTTCTCAGAGTAATCAGGAAGCGAAAGACGGTATTCCCACCACAGTAGACATATAGACTCCAACAACTATAAAGAGGGTCGTCAGAACTGAGGTCGTGCACGAAGGAGGTCGGTTCGCAAAGAGTACTACATGAGACGTATATTCAATTTATTCGTCCCCTGTTATATGTCGGAACTACATGAGGAAAGGCTTAAACCTTGGTCAGACAACAAGGTACGGGTCAAGATTGACGACGAAGGACTGGACGTATGTATACTCCGATTACCTTCGCAGGACTACCCTCTCTGACTGACTCCCCCTTTGACCCAGAACAAGACTACCCACTCCGGTACCAGCCATTTAGAAATTAGGTTAGACAACTACCCGACCCGACAAAAGTGAGGGACAATGAACTGGACTCCGGTGCGATACCAACCTCCATTACTTCTAATGGAGGAAGTTTTCCAGGGTGAGAGTGACGACGTGCGTCACGGGGGTTTGGACGTCCGGTGACGGCCGGGTGTGGAGCCGGCCTCTACGGACCTGTGAGTGCCCGATCAGACCCAGTCAGAGAACACCCCAGTGACGAGGAAAGAGGACCCAGGACCACGTGGGTTCCAAAACAACACGGGAGGTTCTCAGACAAAGGGTTAGAACACATTCAAGACCGACGAGATACCATCCCAATTACCGCTGGAGGAGGTTCTCCCGAATACGGTATGGGTGGTTCTTCGGAAAGTTTTTGTCTAAAAGTAGATGAGTCTTTTGTTTTGTCCAAATCGTTATTTCCTTGAGAACTCACCTTCGAATGTAAACAATTCGTAAATACACAGTCTGAAATACTCACTATGACTTTGAAGTGTCGTTGGGTTGTTTCTTCTGTAAAGAGAAAATAATGTTTCTTTGACCGAGTCCTTTACCTTCCTTTCATTATACATACGATACAAGATACGGATAACCCCAAACAAACAAAAACTTCTAAAAAAACTACACCTCGTAAAAATTCCAGAAAAAACTTAAACAATTGTTATGACAAAGACAAAACAAGACAAAACAAAAATTACAAAACGAAAAAACCGGGACTCCATAAACCATAGAATCAAGGGGTTGGTCCCTAGCGTGAACGTCAGGGACGCAACCTTCCGCTTGAGAATTGGTGATCTGACGGTACCTTCAAGGACAAACAAAAATTTCATACTTTTTCATATTTTGATCGTATATATATTCGATAGATCATAACTAGTGAAATCCTAGTAAGAATTCTAAAATTTATTTTATGGGATTTGTTTCTGTATGAAATTAGTTAGTGGAACGGGTAAGGGACGGGATTCTTTAATACTCAAGTCACAACGGAAAAGACAAAAAATATGAATCCATAAGTATTTGTTTTATATCATAAAGTCTACAAATTTAGACTCTGAAATAACGTAACCTGAAATACGAAACCCTATCAGAATTATTTGAATCATAGAGACACAAATAATAGGACCGTACATATAAGGACAGTAACGTCAACAATACCTCCTACGTCCTTACTTAGAAGAGAAAGGAGGAACTAGAATGTAAATTTCGTCTAAAATAGAAGGGGGACTGGGGGGTTTTGTGGTGGTGCTGGTTTTCCATTACAAAGATAGTAAAACACTAGTAAGAATTAGAACGTTACATGGATGTGTACTCTCGTATATAAATATTTTACCAGTTGTCGAGTCAAAAAAGGACTTATTTTGTTCATATAAAAATAAAGGGAAGTCTAATAGAAAAGACTGAATAAAAGGTACAATTACAAATTATAAACAATATTGTAAAAATTTTGAGCAGTAAAATTTATACTGAATGACTGAATGAACTATTCAAAACAGATAAATGAGTGACAATGAACAACTTATGAAGTTCTACAAAAACACGGTCTGAAAAGTCACGTTCAGACACTTGTCAATCAAAAGAGAAACACCCAACTTTCACAGAAAAAAGGTGTGACTAAAATCTTTCCATTTAACAGACCCAAATCTTAACATCCAAGGGTCAAAAGAAAGACAATGTAAGACATCCATAAGGTAACACAAGACTGTAGAAAATAACGACTTTTTTCAACCTACAGTAAAACTAATAAAGAAACTTCCTACATACAAAAAGAGAGATTATTGAAGACTCAAAGTGATTTTAGATAGATCCACACCTAATTAAAGATAAACGAAGTGAACCCTAAGTAACATAAGGAAATTTAACTTTTACGTAAAGACCTTAAAAATTAAAAAGGAAATTTTTATTAACGAGGAGGGTAAAAAAAGATAGAGGGAGAGTCGTAGGATCTTCAAACGTCGTCAGATGGGAGGTATGGAATTAGAGAGAATGTAGAAGATAGAGAAATGGGTGAGACACGACGGGTCAGACTATTAAAGGAATCTAGAAGGTTAAGTGACTTAAAAGACTCAGATCTACCACCGACATCGGTACTTTAATTTTCTGTGAATGAGGAACCTTCTTTTCCATACTGGTTGGATCTATCGTATAACTTTTCGTCTCTGTAATTAAAACGGTTGTTTCCAGGCAGATCAGTTCCGACACCAAAAAGGTCACCAGTACATACCTACACTCTCAACCTGACACTTCTTTCGACTCGCGACTTCTTAACTACGAAAACTTCACACCACAACCTCTTCTGAGAACTCTCAGGGAACCTGACGTTCCTCTAGGTTGGTCAGGTAAGACTTCTAGTCGGGACCCTAAAGAAACCTTCCTTACTACGATTTCGACTTTGAGGTCATGAAACCGGTGGAGTACACTTCTCAATTGAGTAACTACGACCCTCCCTAACCCCCGTCCTCCTCTTCCCCTACTGTCTCCTACTCTACCGACCTACCGTAGTGGTTGAGATACCTGCACTCAGACTCACTTGACACCCTCAACCACTACCTGTCCCTCCGGACCACACGACGCTAAGTACCCCAGTGTTTCTCAGCCTGTGTTGACTCGTTGACTTGACTTGACTCAGGTGACAAATTGACTTGGTCAAGAATTAAAACAACTTACCCTAAGAAAGTGTCACGTCGATCATACTTAAACTGAAGACACAAGTGTACGTCGTTTCTAAGAACAATCACTGAAACAAAGGTGGGTACCGGACCCTCCCTTTCGAACAAAAGGACGATACTGGGACTTGATTTCTATGGTTCAAAAGTCAGGAGGATGACCCTGTCTTGAAAGGGGTAAGATTCGTATGGGTAGAGATGAATGATAGGTAATATGGACGTCGGAGTTGAGGATTGTAGAGAGAAGGGACCGTAGAAACCTTGCAGTTACGGACTTTCTGTAGGTTGATGGAGGTAACCGGAACGTCACAGACCAGGAAACCCAAGGGAGAGGTAAAGACGGTGGACCTCCAAAGGAGAAGAAGGAACTTGGAAAAAAAAAAAAAAATTGCCCCCCTTCTCTTCCAAAAGTGACCGTATAGGTACAGAAACCTCGTCCCTATCGTTGATAAGGGTACACACAAGTAAGACACAGGCTTTTCTTGACTCATGGTAACCATCAAAAGTAAGGTTGAAGGATGAGTATGTGTGGGACACTCCGCTTACCGTAGTAGAGGTGGAATGACCTCTACTCTCAATAAGTGGGAATCAGTGACTTCCATCAATCCTCGTCTGAATCTTAACTTTGAGTAACGACACAATGAATTGGTGATGAAATAGACGAAGTGACATAATAATTGAGGTCATAAAAATATAATGTAGGAAAACGAGAAACTTTTGGTCTAAACTTATGATTAAATTTCTCTTGGACACGCATTGGACTGACTTAAAGTAGACTTTTACAGACTTACCAACAACGTACCGTGAACAAAGAAAAATCTCTGAGAAGAGTAAAAGGATATTTTTGGAACCTGAAATAAGGATTTACGCTGATCAAAGACCTTTTATTACTTCAACACAGTCCTACCATGACTCCGACGAATTGACCGCAGAAAGTCGGAGAACAGAGGTTTGACGGATGACGAGGAGTCCTCTTAATCTGGGGTCAGACTGTCGTGAAGACACTTACCGTCCGTGACAGGGTCCGATTTCCGTCAGAAAGACTGTTTTATGTCTTTATCACGACTGAGAGGGGGCGAGGGGGGCTGTTGTACCGATCGTGGTGTGTGATATGAGTGAGGAAACGATAAACGCTCAAATAAATTGTCGGATGGGTTGACAGAGGAAGGTACCTTTCATAAAAGAAGTAACAGAAAACCTTACGTAAACTTCGGTGAAGAGAATTGGTTATTTTTGTAGATCAAGAAGATAAAATCCCTTGAAATTATAAGAATACATCAAGTGCAACCTATTTTACAGAACTTACGTTCGTTCAATAGAAAAAGGTGAGAAATACGGTCTGAAAATTCTTTCTTAGGCAAACATAGATTAAGACGAAACCGACGAAGGATGACGTCACTCATCGTTAAAACCTAGTTCAAGGGTCACCGTCGTGATAACCCCCTTTAAGACGTAAAAACCCCTTACTGACTGTAGTGAGGACCACGACAACCTAAGGTGGGACAAAAGACCCTTAAATACTGACACCGAGATTGAATTTTGTGAATTTAGAAGACTTAGAGTGGTTCCAAAAACAAAACAAAACAAAAAAGTTTACGGGGAGTCTGTACCAAAACATCCTTTAACGTCTACAGTATGAGGGTTGATATATTTTCGAAAATGATCACTCCAATTTCATGTTACGTTATTCACCTAGTTTTCGTGTGATTTTGAGAGAACGTAACCAAGACTTTTAGATCTGGAGACATTCTCTAGGTCGGGGTGTCTGTCGGTACGATGATTCAGCGAAGTCAGCACAGGCTGACACGCCGGGGTATCTGCCGTCGGGTGGTCCAAGGGGGCAGGGACCCTAAGAGTTCCGTTCTTGTGACCTCACCCAACGGTAAAGGAAGAGGTCATGTACTCTCACTTTTCACTTTCACTTCAACGAGTCAGTACAGGCTGAGAATCACTGGGGTACCTGCCGTCGCGTGATCCGAGGAGGTGGGGACCCTAAAAGGTCCGTTCTCCTGACCTCACCCCGCGGTAGGTTGTCTGTCGGCACCTCCAGGTAATTTTTTTTATTAAACATCAACTAAAAAAAAAGTCGGAAGGTAATAAGTAACTAAGGGAACTTAAGTCTTCTTCAACATCCGTGAGAGGTTGGACGTAAAATCTTGAATTAAACATTTTCTTACTACCGGTATTGGACATTGAATTACATTCATTTTTTACTTTAGAGAACTACTTAAAATATTTATAAAGGACATCCTTGTTACTATGTCTCCTTTCTCCATCTAAAGGGCCGATCGGAAGTTTCCGGAGAATTTGGTATCAATTCGTCGTGACGAAAATGTCTTTTCCATAGAATCATTGGGAAGGGTCAAGGTCCGTGGTCTCTGACGGGGGAGGGGGTCTAACTGCTATACAAGGACTATACTCTGTCCAGTAGACTCTTGTCCCTAACATCGAAGAAATTATAGTCCCTGAATAAGGGGTAAGGGTCCCTCAATATGTACTCTCCACCCCTTCTCTGGACCCTTTTGGAGGTCTTCTTGTTACACATGTTTCCGAGACTTCAATCAACCGGTCCATTTCGGTGTCGACCCTCCGGGAAGACTTACCCCTCCTGACCCTCTAGTTCATCAGTCACTTCGTTCACCATTCTTAATGTGGACTTGTCTTACCCCTCCGTCGTCATCCTCTCGTAGTGAGTGGGTGTGTCCGCGTCGTCCCGGGACAGATGGCACCGGTGTTGGTCGGGCAGCCTGAGGGACCCTTCAAAGGTGATCGAGACAGGAGTCCCGAAAAAGTGAGAGACCTGAGAGTCGAAAGTGGAAGTGTCTATAAGATTGGGATTCTATCAGTGAGAGACAACGGGTAAAGGAATGGAGACAGGAGTCCAAACCGAGAATGAACGAAAGGAGTCAAGTCTTTAGAACGACGGACCAACCGAAGATTCTTTCTGGAGAACGGGAAGGAGAAGAGAGTCCCGGGAGGGAGGGTGTGTGCAAAGGGAGGATTGGTCCCCAGGAGGGAGATGGGAAAAATAGCTTCCCGGAGGGGTGAGATGACGCAGACCCGGGAGGAGGGTCGGAAAGAGTGGGGCCCTTGCGTCTGGGGTCCAGAGAAGACGGTGGAGGCTCACGGCGGACGGGGAGCAATGACACGAGAGGAGAAGGAGACGGAGGCCAGTCGGACGGAGGGAGGGTTCAGATCCGGAGGAGGACGGAGGTAGGGAAGGAAAAGACTCTGAGACGAGAGCTCAGTCGAAAAATTGGCAGGCGGACGGGTAAGAGATCTAAGGGAGAGGAGAGGGATTAAACTCCTCAGGAAGGGCGGACGGACGGACCCGGATCACGAGTACGAGAGCTGAGGGAAGAGTCGGACCTCACGAAAGTGGGCGGAGGGGATGGGGCAGTAGACTGAAAGAAAGGACAGTCAGAACGTGGACCGAACAGTGACTCGATTACTGCTAGAAAGGAGAAGACGAAGACTTAGGAAGGGGAGGGGTAGTATCCGGGAATGGTGGAGGAGGGGGCAAAGGAAGGATAAAGATTGGACGTAGAAAGGGGGTAAAAGTAAAGAGAGAGGGGTGGAGGGGTCAATGTTTAGGAAGAGAGGTAAGGACTGGATTCCTGGTTCGGGGTGGGGAGTGGGGGTATGGAAAAGAGGAAAAGGGAGTTTCGGGAGGTAGGACTCGGTCCCGGAGAAAAAAAGGAGAGACCTGGGGTAAAAGTAGGGGACACTAGAACTGACATCCGAGTTTAGGGAGGGGTAAGAACTAAAGTCTTTATGAGGGTTGTGGAAAGAAGTTGGGGTCGGAAATAAGGAGGAGAAGAAGGATGGGATAAAGGGTCCCTAAGAAATTTGGGAAATGTATACTCTGACTTTTATCGGTTTACGAATTTCTACCTTTTCTGTATATGATTATAGAAGTTTGTACGAAGAGGGAGAAGGACTTGTGGGGGCTGGGGAGAAGGGGTGTAGATCAGTACCGACCAAAGTAAAACAAGTCTAAAATCCGACTTTCAGTGGAACATTCTCTTAGGAAGGAAGGGACCGGTAGGTTATATTTCCTCAGGGTTTGAGGATCGGTGTATGGTATGACCAAAAACAAAAGATTTCTTATAAATTAGGACACTTTAGAAACGCAAACAGACAGATCTTAACTATGGGGTACTTTCTCCGGAATTAAAAGAACAAGTGGAACACAAGTAGACAAGTAGCTGTACCACACTCACACAGGCACGAACCAGGACAGGTTGAGAAACACTGGGATACCTGACATCTCCGACCCTCCCCTGACAGCGGGTGGTCCAAGGAGACAGACCTAAAGGTTCCGTCTTATGACCCTACCCAACGGTAACGGAAGAGGTCCCCTCTAGAAGGTCTAGGTCCTTAGCTTGGGTACAGAGGATGTAACGTCCGTCTAAGAACTGACGACTCGGTGGTCCCTTCGGTAAATCTTACCATGGACCATGTACTCAGTCAGACGACTTATTCAATCACTAAAGACTCACGGTCTGTGATACAGTTCACGAGTGAAACAGAACAAATTAGAAAGGTTGTTCCGATTGACTCCATTCATGAAAATAATAACGATAAAATATGGAATTTATTGACTTTACGTCTTTTCTATTCATTTAAACAGACAAAAGACTTTTGTCAACCAAATAGACTCTTAAATTAAGTTAGACATACTTCAGTGTTGAGTACAAGGAAGATGAAAAGACTACCAGGTCTCCTTTCCCCGACAATCCTTTCCTTTCCTTCCACCTAGACTTACGTTCTATCCAGTTTAACCTCAGTCCGAGGACCCGACCCAGTTCCTCATATCTCACATCTCATATCCTGTGGTCTGGGATTCAAATCTTACTCCTATATTCTCGATTGTAAATTCTCGTGAATGAAACACGGTCTGTGAAGGTTTGTTATATAAGAGAGGGTGGATACTCACCATCCATTATCGTAAAGTGTCTAATCCTCAGACTTCAAGTCTCCACGTCTAATAGGACAACTCCGGTATGTCCACCCTACACCCCCTCGGTCCTATACTTACTGGGGCCCGTCAGACTGATGTCCCGTCCACGAGACCAACGACAGGACACGATACAAATGTTTTCCGCACACGAGGCACAACCTGTGGTTGAGGACGAAGGACCTAAGAACAGAGACCTGTAAGACGTATTACCGGATTGACTGCGGGGTGAGGACGGAGGTCGGATGGAGTATGACGAGAGGTGTCTTCTCCACTACCTACTACTGTGAGGTGATCGTGACCCCTTTGGGGTGAAAAATAGTGGGGGGGGGAATGGACCCTAGTCGTACCCCGTCGCTAACACCTACTCACATAGACGACATGTCTGAGTTCGAAAAGAGGTCACACCACAGGGGTCTGAATCTAACCATTTCGTAACCCCCTTCTTTACCTCTTCAGGAAGGTCGATTGCTAGATTTTGGTGTCGACAAACAACTTGTGTACGACACACCTTTCGGGATCGAGTCGTGACCCTTAGGTCACTATTTATTCTGTACTAGGGGTGAGAGTCTCTTAAATCCCTCCGTCTATTTTTGGTTCATTTGTCTTATTAATAATTGACACGTCTCTCATATCCTATTGGCTGACTCACGGTTTGATCTTTTATTGTCTCGGGTAAAGTGTCTCTGCACACCTTCTGGACTTCTCCACGACTTTGTACTTCTTGTCCTCGGTCGTTTCGTTCCACTACCCTGTTCACAAGCTCCACCTCCTGCGGTGTGTTCGTCTCTGCGTCCACTTGTGTACTCGTGACTTCTGCTTGTCAACATGAAGTTGAGAGACTTAGCGGACGAAAACGGGACCTGTATGAGGTCCCTTATGTCTGACTCTTCCTGAGTCTATTTATGGACTCTTCCTGAGTCTAGAAATAGTAAATTCATAATGCATTCTTTCCTTGGCACCTAGGGTAGTGAAGAGATGACGAAACCGGTCTTACTTCTCAAGGTGTCTGGAAAATTCACACTCTAATTCATCTGGTGAACGTCTCGTAAGTCATCTCACGAGTCTGGAAAACAGGTCTAGTCACAGTATTGTCCAGTTTATTGTCAACAAACTCATTATTCCTTGGTTCATTAGTCCTAATTTCGTCTATGACTCATTGTTAACCTCTTCTTGTAGGCTTCGTAAACGACAAAGGTGCCCTTTCAATAGACACTGTCCGTACGATCGACGGATGGACTTTGAGGAAGAGGAAAAGTCAATTGTTTGAAGACTAAAAGAATCCCCATCATTGTACGGGTCCACTTTCTGACGGAGTATAGGGGAACTTCGAGTCTCACCGTTGAACTTGGTTCGGACCGGTCATTTTCGCGTCTTCAATAACCCACCTTGGAGACCTTTTTGTAAGGTCTTCTTCGGTTGAACCTATCTGAGACAGAAAACAAAGAGAAGGAAAAGGGATGGATCTTAACCCATAGACTACGGGCCCATGCGTCGTCGGTAGGATCCTGGTACTCCTACTTCTGACATACGTTTCCTCCGTCTTATCATTCTGACTTCTGATCGAGAACTGAATGATGGAGACCTGAATTGACAATTTACTCTTTTTTATTTAATAAAGTAATTTAACGACACCAAAAAAAAGTCCATATACGTCGGTTTGTGTTAAAATTGTCCCGATTTCACCGTTAGTGACAATTCTGTATGTTTGCCCAAGAAATCGGTTTCTATGTTGACTATTACATTGTCAAGATGACCCGACCTATAAGAGTAATGGGACGTTTGGGGAGACTTGGATCCCATACTCCCTTAATTACTACTTTTAACCTAGTTCTTCCGTAAGAAGTTTAACGTTACGAAAATAATCTTATAATTAACGTCTGAATTTTTGATGTGTATACCTTTTTACTTTTGTGAGTCTTTACGATAATGTCTAACTCATTTAATCCTCCTCCTTTTTCTAAAGAAGTCACATATGTTTTACATTTGTAAACGGGACCCCAAAGGGTGTCTACCGTGTCAGGTGTTCCTGAATAAACCTTATTTTTATAGATAATCTAGAGGTCATATCGGAGATATTGTAGAAGTCTGAACGATGTAACTTCAATTTCAATGGTCGTGTGAGACTTAGAAGATACGTTTTTTTTGATTTACCAGGGTCAGTTCCGTTGACGATACACACTTTCGTCTCTGTGGTTTCGTTTAGTTAAAAGGTCGCTACTCGAAGGTGGGTGACACGATTGACATAAATGTAAATGGAACTCTCTTATATGTGTCATATATTTTGGGGATGAACTCAGACACCACCTTTTACTTTATAGAGTACTCTACGCGGTTTCGCGTAGTTCAGTCAGTGAACTTGAATCCCTCTCTTGTGATTCTTCTCCGGGAGAAGACAAGTCTTTTACCCCTGAGTATTTGTAGGTACCCACCCGTCCATGTTTGGTCCACGACTAGAGGTATCTACAGTAGTTAGGCGCTCTACCAACCGGTCTTAAACAAGAGACCAAAGTGTTTCCCGACATCCCCTGTTTTTTGTCTTTACTGAACCCTATAGGACTCTTCAAAGAACCTCCCCATCCCCACCTCACCCCTCCTCTGACGTTACGATGAGGGTGTTGGACTCTATAGTGATCGGGTCGTTCATGAGTTTTTCATATTCTTCGATTTTAGGTCGGAGGAGGCAATGGTAGGGAGGTTTAGAGGGTGGGGACGAGGTGGTCGGACGTCTCGTGGAAGTGTATCAATTTTCCTACTACCGTCTTTTGTGACTGGGTGATCTGTCTGACAATAAACCAGAAGGACGTGACACGCGGGACTCCTAAAGGTCCGGACACCAACCGTGAGACTGGAGCCTTGAACCTTTCGGTTAACGACACAACACAACAATACGCTTCCATCGGATGTATACCAGTGATATCACTCCTCTGTCGTTCTCGCCTCGGGAGCCTGACCCACTACCGAGGAGTATGCGTGCACTTGGACCTGGTCGACCGTGCAGGTCGAAGTCTCCTCTTGAATGTTCACCCTTACGACGGTGGAGAGACCTTATGCCGGCTAGGGTCACCCTTCTACACTGCGTCCAGTTCCTCACACCTCTGTAGACTCTGTCTCTGTTACCTGTCCTCTTCCCAGTCGTCTTCGGACGGAAGGGGAGACGAGTAGTACAGACGGTCACTCGACTACTTTCGGGTGTCTACCTCCCACCACCAAAACAAAGTCAAACACCCCTTCCTTTAAAACCATCCTTTTACAAATAACACTTTATAAAACTTATAGTCTTTCAATGTTATTGTATTATCGTGTAAATGGTGGGTTGTATTTAGTTGTAAAACAGTACAAACGAGTTCGAAAATTTTATTCTTTGTAATGTCTATGCCAACTGGTACGGTCGGATAGGGGAGAGGTAGAATGACGACCAGGACAAGTGGTCACGGTCGGTGATAGAACTTAAACCAACAGTACTAAGAGTATAAAAATATGATAATGACATATACAATTATTTGACGTATCTCGAATCAAACCATGTGAAAATTTGGAATATCATAGGACACACACAAAATAGGAGGTGAACGAAAATATAGAGTCATAATGTAAAAAATCTGTAGATAACGACAAAAATTTTTGTTAACAGATTTAGGACTTTCTTAGTAGTCATAGGTCTCTTTTTTACTACTCTCGTTTAGTATAAGACAAGGAGGCGATAGGAGACTCTGAGTGGCCCTGGTCGGAAAGGGACGGTCAGTAACCGGGGTCACGCGGTGGAAGTCGCCCCGTCGAGACCTCACACAGACTCGAGGAGACATGTAGAGTCTGACGAAAAGACCGAACCTCGGTATTGCTGTGTTGGTGTCGGAAACGTCACAAAAGTCAAGTGGTAGGGAGTCGAATTGTCACCGACCTGGATTATGTCTCTTGAGAATCCCGAGACTGGTCTATATTTTCCTTGTATCAAAACTTCTCTCCTTCGTTACAAATTGATGAAAAAGAGGTCACATCCGGTATTTGTACCATTTTGTGAGTCCGGTTCATGGTCAGACCAACAAGATTCTCCATTGATAAGGTCAAACTCTTATAGAAATAGGTCTGACATGTTCCATTTATTAGAGTCATCTCTCGTAGTTTGTCTCCATGCCTTACCATTCTGAAGAGGTTGATATTTCGGGTAGTCAGAGACGAGGGAGGAAACTGTCGGTCGACCCAGGAACACCCCACTTGTCGTGGTTTGTCTATGTATTTTGGTTGTTCACCGGTGATTTATCTATAAATTTTAATCTTGTATGGTCTTTATTGGTGTAATATGAACTCATTGGTGACGACACAACTAAGTTCTAAATTTGAAAGTCCATTACTTAAATAGGAGAGTCTTCTTGTCAGAATAAGATCCGTTCCTATAGTAGAAGGTCATCTCAAGTCTCCAACGGTCGTGGGGTCGGTCTGTGACGAAAGACGGGAGACCCTATAAAATCTATTTCATGGCCACGGACACATGGAAGTCACCCAACTGGGACCCCAGCTACGCCGGGAGGAGTTACAGCCGTTAAAGGACAGCCTACGACTAGTACCGTAGCGTCTTAGACAGGTCGAGGCGGAACAGAAGGCTGAGTCACCCGAGTTAGTACTCTCACGGACGGTGGCCGGTCCTGTACCACCCCCGTACTTTAGGACGGTTCCTCTACCCCCTTAAACACAGTGATTGAAACTGGAGGGGTCAAACCTTCTCAAACGATAACATATACAGATCCCTAAGTGAAGTCGTGACAAATACCTTCTTTTCGAATCCTTTATTGCACTGTAGGTTGTCATGTCCTAGCCCATCCGTTTAGGAGGACCCATAGGTATGTTATTTATACGTTGGTAGGGTACATAAATTTAAATATAAACAATTATCGAGACTTGTAAATGGGTTAAATTCACTTTTCCCGTGCGATGTATTACTATAACAGAACAAAAATTTTACTGTCATACAATATATACGTATATATATGTGTGTGATATATATACACATATAAAATACTCCCTTCGACAAAGTTTCTTCTTATTTATGATTTTAAAATTGTCCTAATAACCGTATTTTACTCTGATCCCAAAAATAAAATGGAACACAAAATCTTAGAAATATTACAAGTACATAATGAACGTCAATTCTCTTTAATTTTATAATATCGGGTGGTTTTCGATTTATCACTCCATTGTTCGTAATTCCTGGGACTACACTCACAATGACAGGAATAAAATGTCTACTCCTTTGTCAGAACCGGTCCTCAGAAACAGAAATGTGACTTATGTCCGACTTCCATAAAGATACAAAGGTTTTCAAAAGTGTATACTTCTACTTAAATGTTTTATACTAACTCTCTCTCTAAAGGACCTGCTTTCGGTTTTTCTTGAAAAAGGGTTAAGAATGTTAAAAAGGACACTTTGAAATTTTCTACTTCTCGTCGAGGATCCAACTATGAGGACAGTTGATTCAAACGGGACCTCCAGTTACCAAGGGTTTAAGACCGCACGTAGTAATGTACCCCACGAAATCTCAGTACGGACGTAACAAATTTCCTAACAGAATTGTAAAAAAATATTTTAAAAAGTTTATATGACCATTCAACTTTCCTGATATCTCACTTGTGGGTATGTGGATGTACCGAAGATGTTACTACGAGACGAAATAGTACATAGATCAGTAGATAAGGATAGTGTATCGTCGACCGTTTCTTAGGTGGACGTTACACCCTCTACCCAAGTTAGGGAACCCACCCTTCTAGGGGACCTCCTCCCGTACGGTTGGGTGAGGTCATAAGAACGGACCTCTTGGGGGGACCTGTCTCAGTGGACTACCCGATGTCAGGTACCCCAGTGTTTCATAGTCTGTACTGACTCACCGATTCGTGTCAGTAGATGAGGAGAGTGTGTAGATTTCGTAAACGGAATCAAGACTACGTAAAAGTTCGTACAATGTCAGTAAACATGTGAAGGGGGAATTTGTAAAGTCGTACGTATAGTAATTGATCTCAAGGTATAGACTTAAGTTATAGACAAAGGTATAAAAAAACTATCAAACGTGTTTAAAATTCATGGTAAATTAAAACTGTTTACGTATGTTGACACAGTGGGTTTAGTCTTTCAAAAGAAAAATTTGTTGTTCGACTAGAGTAATGGGCAATTCAGGTTGGAGTTAAGGTACTCACTCGTTTAAGTCGGGTTATAAAAGACGTCATCACCAAGGGTATAGACCTTGGTAGACTTAATAGTACCTTTGTGTCTAAGGACCTAAAACTGAGAACTAAGTCCTTTAGGTTCCATACTCGGAAATTTTTGAGTCCAATTAGTGTTGTGACAATTAGTTGATATGAGGTTTTATTTTAAAAATTTTGCAATTTTTTTGATTCAAACCTTTAGAGACGGGAGACCGTCCCACGGGGAGTGTGTGGACTATTCTAAGTAGGTACTTCATGAACATTTATGTAAAGTGACACGGAGTAGGGACCTTAAGACTAAGTCATCCACACTAATTCTGGGTCTTAGACAACAGTAGAAGTAACAAACAAACAAAAATCTCGGTAAGTGAATAAGACAGTGAACAATTTATGTTAACAACTCACGAAGGATACACGGTCTGCGGATCTGGTAGGACTCGGATGCCGTTCACATCGGCAGTCAGATAATTTGTAGTTTTATAGTTCCAACATCTATCTTGGCTTAGACCTTATGACCCGTCATTGAGGTTTATGGTGAAGAGAAGATGGAGGGTAGGGGGTGGAGGGAGGGACGTTTACGACGACGTCAGTCTACACCCTTTGTCTGGTGTGTGGGGTCTTTCCTTCGGAGTAGGACTTAGTCAGTGACCGGTCCTCCAATTCAGTCCAGTGTCCTCACCAGTTCTCCTCTAAGACTTCGTTGACGATTAAAGTAATTACTTTTGGTAGAGACCAAAAGGGTAAATAATAGTGCCATTGAGACGTATTATTCTAGTAAGTAAGTACCCTCCTTCACTCAGTGGTACACTGATACACCCTGAGGACAATACCATCATTTTGACATTTTAATAATTTCAAAAGTGTAAGGAATAATTTTCTTGAGTAAGTCTAGTAGAATTTTAAGTCTATTCTGAGGTGTAAGTAGTTTTCCGTTTCAAGAGGGGTTGAATCGGAAGGACTCTTAACTTCTCAGAAACTACAATAATTACAGTGATTCTTTTACATAAAATTATTTCGAACACGACTCACTTGTAGGTGATTGTTATGTGTCTAAATTTCTTTTTTTTTCGAAGTTTCTTTTGACGTAGCAGAGACACTTTTGTTCCACGTGGATAAGTAGAGATCGTCGTCGACTTTGTCCATACGGTGCCGGTATTTGGAGTTTGCGGCAGGTAGGTTATGAGGATGTGCAGCATCCGAGAGGTGAGGGAGGTGGAAGTGTGGTTGAGTGGAGAAGTGCCGGGAGAGACAGGTGATCCTCACCCTGTCCCGTTTATTAAATGGCCTTTGTACCTGTCTACTGCCGTTAGTAAAAGAAACCCTAAAATTTAAAACAATTGTTATTTCTGAGGAAGGATCGACGACTACCTAAGTTCTATGCACTAAATTATAGAAAGTTTCTTGTCTTAGACACCCCGGTATCAAAAAACCAAAAAAAAAAGTGGGTGTCAGGTGCCGAGCGGTAAATCGGATACCTACTCAAATGACACCACGTTTGTGTAAGTCAGACACCAGGTATTGGTCCTATCCGTCGACGTATTTACAGTCTTTGGGTTCAAGAGGAATTGCCCCAGAGAGGACACTCTGGTGAGTGGTATTAGAACTTCGGAGAACCGGTGTAGGTGTCGGAGTTATAAACGTCTGAAAAACTTCCCAGAACATAGGTTTTATTTAAGTACTCGGTGTATAGGACAACTCTTTTTAATAAAGGTAAGTGTTAATTGTCGAACAATAAAATGGGTTCTTTTACTTGTTTATTTAGTCGAAAAATTACGTATAGTAACTCCTGGTTCCTTGTCACCCATGAACCATTCAATATCAACTGTTATTTCGGAAGTAGACGAGAATAATGTATATTTGTGACAATTGTACGGTACGGTTAAACGAGGTAGGAGCCACAAGATGTGTGGGTACTTGGTCCTTCGGCCACCGTCCGTCCTGTCCACGACCTTCCGAATGATTGCAGGGACCCCTACTCTGGTAAAAATGAGTTTTCTAGTTTTTAGATGAACGTTGTCAAATTGTACAGTAGTACGGACCAGGAAAATATATTTTATAAAGATCACAATTTTGAGGTAACTATTGTAAAAAGTTGTTCAAACGAGGGCTATAGGTTAATTACCAAAGAAGACACCCGTCCATTTATATATCATTTGCAAATACATATTCTGTATCTTAAACTATACTAAGAAGTTTCCCCGAATACTCCAAACAAAGTCCGAAGTCTGACTCCAATCTTTATTCCGACAACTTGTCGTGTGGTGTTCACCGTTCCTCGACTTCTCCGACTTCAGAACATCGCCAGTCAAGTAAAACGAAGAGATCCGAGTCCGGTGATAGAGGGGTCATATTCGACAACTGGTGGGTAGGATGTAGTTCTTATTTGGTGGTTCAGTCGTAAGAATTTATCTTGTTGTAAGGACCCTCAAAGGGTTTACGGTACCGGATGTATTGACTACTTAATAGAAGTTCCTTTCATAGATGAGTCATTTTTTATTACATGAGGAAGAATTAGGCGATAGGGCTAAGAGTCGTTTGTTACTTAGATGAATTTCTATGAACCTCGTCAGTATTGAAGATAGGACTCCTCTTATCGAGGCCAGTAATTGTTTGGGACTTCTGTTTTAGACACTTGACGAGACGAAGAGTACACTACTTATGTATACTGCCCCAACCGAAACAAACATTTATTTTCATACTCTTGGATTCTGAAACTTATATGACAGTGGTGCATAGAAATTTTGTTCTAAAGATTGTTACTACTCCTAAGTGATCATTCCTCATACCAAGTTTTCCTCTTTTTACATAAGTCTCCATCCATTTAAATCTCCCTTTTTTTTCACGGAATTTCTTTACTGGTCGACCTTATAAGTCCCCCTTTTGACACTTTAATAAATTGAGGAGTAGTTGATAATTAAAGTCCTTAGGATTTACGGGGTGATACGATGGCGTTAACCCCTCGGTTCGGAACTCGAAGTTGGGGAGAAAAGACTCCAAGACCGTTGGTGGGACCGTAACATTGTTGTTGAGTTTCTTTTTCCGATTGCCTCGAGACACCTTGTGAGTCGACCGTCCTCACCTCCTCCTCTGTCCGAGTACTACCCCTCCTCAGAGGGAACGACCGGCCGTCTGTCGTGTCAGAAAGTTCGTTTCCAAGTCAATGACTTTCCGGGGTAGTTCGGGTCGGGTCGGGTCGGGTCGGGTCGGGTCGTGACGATTTCGTTCTGAAGTAGACGTCTCCGGGGACGGTGCCGGTTCACCAAACCCTTCTCAAGGTGAATGTTTTACTCCAAGTCTACAATAAAAGATTTAGGTATAAGATTATACAAGTTTACCTTTGACAATCACCCTAAAGTCGCAGAGAGAGGAGACATAGAGAGATGAACTCGGACTTTTCCCCGCTGTAAATTTGAAGTACCAACAACCCCCGGTCTGGGGATCTACTAGTAGAAACAGACGTCAAAAATCCAGTCCGTCTGCGAAATGGGAGACTCGGTGGTCCCTGCGGAAGAAATTTCTATGTGTTTAGAAGATACCGTATACCACTCAGTCTCCTTAGACTTCATCTTTAACATATTTGACTAATCACGTTGAAAATTAAAAGTCACTCATCCACAAAGGAGCCCCGGATTAGTACTGATATTGATTCTCAGACTTTTCTATTGTTCAGTTTCCTCGTTCCTTTCTTCGGTCCCTACCCTCATCCTCTACTATCTTTTCGTTTTATCTTCACCGAACCGAGATGCGAACCTTGTAGGGAGAGGGTTGGGGAGTACTTAATAGAATGTTCCGACTCCTACTGGACCCTTTCACGATATCTTTCTATTGAAGATTCGTGGTATTGACCTTGAATGAAAAGGACGTAGGAGTCTCACTCGTGGATCTTTATTTACCTTGAGTGATCGATTAATCTTTCGAACCCACCCGTCAGCTGTGAGTCCGTACGAAAAGTCAACGTTAGGTCCCTGGTGTTGTTTGTCTTAGTTCTCCGGTCGGAAGGACCCTTACTCCAGTCCCCCCACCCCCGGGATCGGAGTCCTCCAGTGAAGGGTCGGTCCCAACGTTCCCACGTCGGAGACTTCGGGTACAGGTGGTCGGATATTTCCGGTGGTCCTTTTGAGGAGTTCCTGTTCTTAAAGGTCCCTCTCAATTCTAAACAGATTCCAGTCTTTCCCTATTCGTAAAATTCTTCAACTTTGTATTTCTTTTGTGACCCTGTGATTGTTTTACCAGACAAGGTGACTGTTCTTGAGGCAAATCTAGTCTGTCACTCGGATCGGAGGGTGTTTTCGTCTGTGAACACTCGTAAAAGTTAAGGAGGAAAGTTTTACGGAGACAAATGGACTCCGTTGAGGAAAGGAGTAGGAACGTCTTATTCATGATGACGACGAGGGGTAGGGTTAAGAACACGTAATTAAGGAACGAAGTGTTTTGGGATTCGGAGTTGTTTAGAGAGTTTCTTTACCGAGTATTTCCCTTCGGACTCCTGAAGGGACCACCGGGGTACCAATTCTGAGGTACGACGGTGACGTCCCCCGTACCTAAGATAGGGACCAACCTCTCGATTCTAAGGGGTTCAGAATGGCGAGACGTTTTTTTTTTTTACCCCCCACCCCCTCCTTACGGAGATCAAGTTATTTTAATAACGGAATGTCAACAGGTATTAAGGTCAGAATAAATTTCGACCATTTATACTAATTCTTCTCATTGTCAGAAGATTATAGCGGTAATCTGTAAGACCTTATGTTTCACAAATAATTCTTGTAAAGATAAAACCCGGTAGTCCTCCATCTCACTAGTAAGAAAAAATCCGGGATTTTATGGTTTGGAGACTAACACATTACTTACACAAATGGTCTGGTTTGTGCTCTGTTCAAAACAAAGTACTTGAAACCCTAACCCATTATTTCAGACATTAGTGGTTAGACAAAGACGAACCCTACTCTTTATGTTAAGTAATAAAGTAAGACCCTATTTTACAGTTTTGTTTACCTTTAAAGTAGGTAGAAAAACACAATGTTCGGAGGACCCTGTCGGAGACGGATTTCGCCAGCGAGCGACGGTTCGTGTGCCGTCCGCGGACTAGCCATGATCGAACGAGTGAAAGGGGAGGAGCTCATGGTAGAAGGGGGCACGCCAGGTATGGTGTAAGTAAGAGTGAGATTCCTGAGTCCAAACGTGAGTGTTGAGAGACTTGTGTGATTTTGGTGACTTTAAGTCACCCACTAGACGTACCATGCACTTAGGATAGAGTTACTTCAACAGTTTGAATTAGGATTCCTGCACATTCTTCACTAAATTGTTAATCCCTTTTTCATGGGATATGGAACATTTAATTTCGTTTTTCTGATAAAGGTACGTAGTGTAACCGTTTTTGTAAAACCCAAACCAAACACAAGGGTCGGACCGTGAACCACAAGTGACCCGGGACCCCGCTACCAGTGAGTGTCCGACAATCACACTACATTCAAACTTAATTCCTAGAGCCCCCTCTGTTCCAGTTTGTAAAGTTCACGCATTTACGTAAGTATAGGACTCTATTAAATAGAAGATGTTGAGATTGAATACATCTATTAGTCCCTACAATTTTTTTTTTGATTCATTTTCTATAAGTAACGTCGCAACAATGTTTATTACACCGCCACCACTCCCTTGGGGTATCTTAAACTGTGTACTATGTATGGTATCTTACCTATATCGGTGAAAGCTTCCTGTAAATCACTGTTCCCTTTACTAGTACTATATTTTATTTCAAATTTTTTGTTCCATGTTCGACAAACATTATACTAGAGTTAACAGACTTTCATACCACCCTTCTTTATGTTGTTTTATAATTCGGCAATACAGACGAGCTACTTTGGTACCCAGTAAAGGTGAAAGAAGGAGTTTGAAGAAACAGGTCTAAAAGGTGTAACTCGTGTACGTGTACTCAATATCGGTCTGGTTCTGGCTGCGCTAGGACTTCCGGTTATGTCTTCGTCCTACGTAGAGTGTCGTGTCCTCGATATAGACTTAATTAATCATCGAGAACATCGAAGAAATTATGGGTGAAGTCTTCGTAAAGTAACACAACGAATCTCTGTATAACGGGTGTTGCAACAAAAGAGGAGAGACCCCTCGTGACGATTGGTCTCGAGGACTAATAAATCAAGAAAAGATAAAAGTTTGAGACCTTGGTGGGAACACCTATGTATAAGTGTTTCGTTCTAGTCAGAAATTTAATTTCTAGTGTCTACCTCTACGTGTGTCCGGTTCTCTGCTTCGTCCCGGAACGACGACACCGGGACCCTGACTTGTGACCAATGACTGACGAGCGACGAGAGAGACGGGGTCCGAGTTGTGGGCCGCCAGGGACGAGAGGCTACGCGTGGGTGTCAGTCCAGGATGGGCGGGCTGAGAGTCCCGTTGGGGAGGGTGGCGGAGGTCCCACTGAACTACGGAGAGGATAATAAGGGAGATGTCATCGAAGTGAGAGTGGAGAAGTGTCGGAAACGGGACCGTCGAATTTTAGTGGAATAAAAGAATAAATTTTTCTTTACTTCGACGTAGGATAACGTCGTCGAGGACGGGCGAAGTGCCATTTCGGGGGTTTGGTACTTTCACAGACGGAAGAGGACTGAAGTCAGGTACAGAGTCGGGGAAAGGTGGACCGGGAACGGAACGACAACCGGGATTGACGAAAGTTTCCACTGTCTTCCGAAGGATTGACACTTTCCGTACCCAAGAAAATTTCTGAACTCTCCGGTCGGTGGACGAGAAGTCGACACGGAGGTACAGTGCGTCCTGGTGGGTGCACACGGCTGACACACACAACACGACTGTGCTGCGGTTCCTGACTCCGTCGGTGTCGGAGGGGTGACGTCCTCGAGGTCCAGACGTCCTCGCTCGGCCGTTACTCAGTCACCCTCTGAGGAACACCACCTTCCTCGGCTCTCCTCATCAAGAGTGGTGGTCCTTTCCTTTCCCGTCGGAGTCCCTCCTCCACACCGGTCTCGTCTCCGTCCTTCCTACCCGCGGTCCCGTTGCCGTCGCCCACCCTGCACCCCTCGGACTGACGGAGTAGGTAAGGTACGTCGGTAGACGAACTCTCCAAAGCGAGACCAAAGAGTTATACCAAAGGAACCCAGAGTGGTTCCTTTTCAGACGAGAGTCTGAGACACGGGTCCCGGTGTGGAGACGTTCAGGTGGGCGCGGTCGGGGAGGGCAAGGTCCCTCTGGATCAGGGAGGTAGAGACAGAGGGAGGGAGGTACTATTCGATTTCTTTCACTTTCACTTCAACGAGTCAGCACAGACTGAGAAACACTGGGGGACCTGATATCGGGTGGTCCGAGGAGGCAGGTACCCTAAGAGGTCCGTTCTTATGACCTCACCCCACGGTAAAGGAAGAGGTCCCCTAGAAGGACTGGGTCCCTAACTTGGGTCCAGAGGTCGTAACGTCCGTCTGTGAATTTGGAGACTCGGTGGTCCCTTCGGAGTACTATTCGATATCTCCGAAGGGATTTTCCCAAAGTGAGAGTCGATTAATCATGTACTCAGGAGACTCTGAAGATTGTCGTACGAGTAGGAGACGGTGGTAGAACTCCCATAATTATAGGAGAATTAGGACAGTAAGGGGACGAGTCTTTGGAAAGACCGGGTTCCCACCTTAGGTCTCGGAAGGTTCTGGGAGTTCCGGGTACGATGGAGAGGTCGTAATATCAGACGAGGGAGAGGAGGATAGGGTAGGAAGTTGGGTGGGTTCTGAGTCTGTCGAGGAAAGAGAGGTCGAACGAGGAGTAGAGACAAATGACCCCAAGACGACACGAAGGAAAGTTCCGAATAGAGTTTTCCGAGGAGGGTCCTCGGAGAGGGTTGATCTTAATAAGGTGAGTAGGAGTACCGACACCTCCTCCGTTCTTCGAGTACCCTAAATACATATACAGAGAGATACCACACCCGGAACAACACTCAACAGGACTCTGATTCACGTACCGTCTCGGGGTGGTTATAGGGATTCAACAAATGATTTACCTTCAATAAAGGTCATGGAGTTCCGGAATGAAGGTCAAAGGGTGGGTGAAGACGTTCAGTGTAGGTGATCCAGTTTCAACCAAACCGGTTCTTTTTTTCGGTTTCACTTATATCCGACTTCAACTATGAACGGAGAGCGTGGGGCCTTTTCCTGAGACATCACGAAAAGATTAGCGAACCGGTATATCAAACGTAAGTTTTATCGTTAGAGACACCGGACAAATTCCGGGAACGGAGGGTAGTAGACGTTATCTCCTTTTTTATCAGTAGTTGGTACCTTGTACCTCTGGGTCACCTGTGATTGGTTTCTGTAGGGGTCTACTTTCCTTCAGTCGAGGGGTCGCGAGAGACCTAACGTTCCCTCACTTTATAGGATTGATTCTATAGAGAGTCAGAAGAGATTCGGATTTTATTGAAAACCAAAGGGAGAAACTTGTCATTAAAATACCAAAAATAACATCAATCTTTCGAATCTTGTCCCTTTTTGACTGACGACTGATAGCGAAATAAATGGGTTCCTTTTCTTGACAAAAACTCCTCAAAGACAAACCGACAAGTAACGCTTAAACTCTACGGAACTATTAACGGTCCTTAGAACTCCCTAGAACCGGTTTTAGGGGAGACTTAGGTAAAACATACCAAACAGAAAGTTAACGGGTATCAAGTCCAAAAATACAAATTGTTGACTTTCCAAGAGTTAGAATAGGAAAAGACCACCAAGTATTCAGGGATACTAAAATATCCCTATCGTAGTGGTCGTTTCTCAAATTTTGGTTCTGACATAGTTAAACAGGATGGATAAAAGAAGGGTCTTGTGGAGTCTACTATCTCCGAACTATATACAATTGTGTTTTTACTACATTTTGTTTACTTTATTGTCTCGTCCCTATGGTTTCAGGTTTTATTCCTCTCCTGTGCGACCCGGTCCAACCGGTTTCTTCCCAAAGGTCTCACTCTCTTGAACTCATCTTTGAGCTTTACCCATCTTAAACCTGTCTGTTTCTCTTTGCCCTTCTCTGAGATCCACTCTTATTATCGTCTTTGTTTCCATACCTTCCTTCCGGGCACCGACGTCGGAACCGTAACGACATCTCGGTCCACCCGACACTGGTGGAGAGTGTTCGGAGTTTAGGAACCACCCTTTCTGGACCTGAACAGGAGACGGAGACCTGGACACGTAGTCTCAGACTCGGTGAAATACCGGGGTCAAGATGGGACGGATGTGACTTGACTAAGAGAGACCTTACCCCGGACCCTTTCACGTAAAACCCCTCTTAGAGGATTTCTAAAACACACCCGACCCTGTAGGTCACCATCTCCAGTTCCCTTCGGTCCTCTCCTACCTCTCAGAATCGTCTTTAGATCGTCAAGACATCCCTCATATACTCTTCTCGACATATTTCCTCTCTTCTGCTATTAAGATCTCAGGACCATTATTCATTGTTGTCGGATTTTATTTCTTTCCCGGGTTCCATCCTCCCCTCCGACTTTGGGATGGTATAAATAAAGTAAGAATTTGACTCAGACAGACCACATAGACCGTGTGTCGGTTTGGTCGGGATCCCGTAAATAAAAGATATACACCTTTTAGTAGAGATTGGGTTTATTGTAAGGTATTGTTTACTGAGTCCAAGTGTCTCTGGTTTTCCTCCTACCCTTAATTCTAAGACAAACGTTTCTTCGTCTGGAAATACTACTGACAAGAACAACGATAAACGTTTTGTTGAGCTCGTACTAAACTTTTGCGTCCAAAATCAGAGACCCCATGTCTTAACGACAGGGTCGAAGGGTCTTTCAAAAGTAATTCTTAGTATTTACGGTGTGACAAGTTCTTATTGTTGGTCGGGTCTCTCAGTAGGCCGTTCTACACGTATCGACTCAAACCCCAAATACAGTGGTCTAGGAACGAAAGAGAGTCCTCCCCTTGGTCAACCCCTTCTGACGAGATTAATGACCGACTTCTTCACGAGGATAGGTCGCACGCCAGAACAGTCGAGTCCTCCACCCGTCCGATCAAGTTTATTCTTGACATATTTTATTTGAGACTGGGATTACACAAACCACCCAAAAAAAACAAAAACAACAACAAAAAAACTTTTTGTGTTTTCTTCCTTCGGGTAAGATACTGTTTCAGATTAATGGAAGCTCTTATATCAAGGTGTCCGGGATTTCCCGTTTCTCTAAGTCCTTTTAGAAATGTATTTACTTAAAGACGATAAAAGTAGAATAGGAGGTCCGAGGGTTCTTTATGTTTCGTTTGACTCTACATAAGGATTGTAAATAGGGTCCTAGAGTTGGTTCACATTATTAATCATATACGTGACAAAAAGCGAACACTCCCCGACATGTTTAGGATGTCCTTTGGTTTACTGCACCAGTCTTGTAGGTATACTGAGTACCATGAATCGAGACAGACCTTTTTATATAGACCGTACAGTCAAAGAGACCACAATTTGGGTGACACTCTTGGGTTTCCTTTTGTTTCCTTTGGGTTTCCTTTCGGACTACTTCTTTTCTATTTTACTTAAAATTGACTAGAGAAAGTCTGCCAAAGAAGGTGAGTTCAACAGTCGTTAAAAGTAACTTGGCGTAGAGTTTGTACCTAAAGAAGTAAAAATTCAGTTCTTCCTTAGACGTCAGAGTCCAGGGGGAGGTGTGTAGTGAGGGGGGTTTGGTAGATTGTGCGTAATCGTCCGGAGTGGAATTATATTCGGGTACTCTACCCGTTCTACGTTGACCTCGGGGTGCCCCGACGCGACTGCCACGGGTTTCGGACCCGTAGAAGTGAACCAAAATGGCTTTACTACCCTACTAATCCGTCTTTTCCTTGTTCTACGAAGAAGGATATATGTATATATAAAATTATGTTTAAATCTTTTACAATTTTTCTAGACCAGATTGGTTTGTCCGTCCAGGACCCGGGAGAGTCCTTCGAGATAAGGATCGTTTCCTTGAGACCGTACCTTCCCTGGGCCATGGACGATTCCCCGTCTACAAGTCCTTCAGAGGGAAGGAGGGAGGAGACGACCTCCGTACCGAGTGGTCGGTAGTCATAGGATCGTCGCGTTTGTTCATGGTACCACCTCTCGACCCCTCTCCGTCCGTCGGACCTTGTGGTACGTCTCGATACCCGAGTACTCCTACACCCCTGTAGGGTCTGGGAGTGTGGGAGAGGGAGGCACGGGACCGGGGTGTGAGAAAGGGTTCCGTAAATTCCCTATATCTTCCTACGACGACTCTACAGGGTATCCCACTGTTAGTGTCCGGTCGGACACTTGTAGTCAGCGGGGTGAAGGGGGTGTCGACTTGGTGACACTGGGACGACGAATGATGTCTTTTGTCCTTAGTTTTTCCTTTCTTCTTTTTGGGTTCCCCCGGCCCGAGGGGTATAGGGACTTCTGACCGGGGAAGACGTGTAAAACCCTTTTTCATTCTGCGAGTCCTTTACCAATGAGTCGTAGTAAAGGTACTCTACTAAACTAAAGTCAAATTTTTCAATGGTTGACGAGGCTCTATAACGAAATCAGAATAAGACTGAAGTAGGTTAATAAAGATCATTATTCCAAACAAAGGAAGGATGAATAGGGTCTACATTATTCTTAAGTCCGACATTTCACAGGTTTTATAATGTGGGTTAAAGGAAAAGACCGTCCCCTTGTAAACTCAAGATGAGGAAATCGTTTAAAATTAATATGTTATCACAATAGTTAAAATCGGTGGTACAATATACTATCTAGGAGTCTACATTGGTATTCGACTGAAATTTTTATTTCGACGTCCACCCTCCCCCCAAGTACAAACCCTTGCGTACATTCTTAATTTCTAAAATTTTAAATTTTTTTTAAATTTTTAATTTTTTTTTATTTTTATTTTTTTTTTATTTCGACGAACCTTCAGATTTAATTTCAGGTTCTCTCAGTAGGGTCACGTAGTCAGGGGTCTTCTTATCATGTCCCTCCCTCCTCCCTCCCCCCAAGTCCTACCCCTTGTGCACATATGGACACCGCCTAAGTACAACTACATACCGTTTTGGTTATGTTATAACATTTCACTTTTTTTTTTTCACGTTCTCTGGGAAGATCCACGATTATATGGTCAAGAATGGGTATTACGAGGTCATTTCGAATGATAAGTAGAGAGACAATTATTTGGACGAGACAAATATGTACTGACCCTCGACTCACACCGGTATGTATGACACTAATTATTTTAGATACAAACGAAGGGGAACTTTCGAGGAACTTTCGTGGTGTAAGTGGCGAGTAGTCGGTCGGGGATTTCCGTGTGATGTACACTTCCATAGGACTGTGGACTTCAGGACCTACTCTTCTTGTCTCACACCCCGGTCAGAGACTAAGAGTCAGAAGTTTCGGTAGCGCTTTGGTCCCGGGTCTTGAGTGTGAGGCTACCCGGGGTACGGTCCCGGCGGTGGAGGTACCCCTTACGTCTTCCAGAACACTTCTAATTCCACACTCTGTAGTCTGGGTTTCAGAGGCCCTGCTGTATAAGGGTGGACAGTGTTTCCCTTTCTGGCTTTTTGTTCAGTTCTCGAGTTTTCCCACGAGACCTCTCTGTCGGTAGGACGAGGGGACTCTCCTCTCCGACCTCTACACGTGTCTTTACAGGAGTCTGCGTCGAGTTGGGCTATAGGGTGTCCGTCGTACGGGACGTCAAAGATACCTTTGTCGTAACTGGTAAATCTAAAATTTCATACTAGACTTATATGGTAGTTGAGGATTAATAGGTGGGGGTTCTTTCCCCTCCCCTTCATATCCGAAAGGACCGATAACTTTGTCCGTTAAAGTGGGGTCGTACATATCGTGGGGCCGAAACCCATAGTACGTGCAATGACTTACCGGGGAATCCTGTGCAGCTATATCTTCCGACCTTCCGATAGACTCTCTTATGACTCGACTCTCTCTCCTACCCTCGGACTGTCAAAAGGACTCTGGTAGGATCATGGTCGGTGTTGTAAGTTGTCCACAAGGACGGTGAAACCGTAAACTCGATTAACACCTACACTAATTTTTGATGTTCTGAGTAAATACGATAACTTAGTTGTCTGTTAGGGACCTGACGAGTTTTCTCTAGTCTATCTTCGTTTCTTTTTGTCTTTCTCAGACTTTAACCCTGAAGGGATCGTGAGGTCACCAATTCTGAGGTATTAAGGTTACGTTCCCCGTGATCAAGTTATGGACCGACCCCAATCTGGTGTGTACGGTGAGTGACCCCGTTTTTTTTGTTTAATTTTTTTTAAATTACTTTCTCAGACTTTACCAAATTTTTTTTTTTTTTTTCCTCTCCCTCAACTCTTCTGAGAAATTTTCTACTACTCAGGGACGGGAGGTTTCAGAGGGATTTCGTAAAGGAGTTTCCGTGCACAGTGTGTCTGATATTTCTTCCGTTTCACAACTTCTTGACTACGGAAGCTTGACACCACGACCTTTTCTGAGGACTCTCAGGGAGTCTGTCGTTGCTCTAGTTTGGTTAGTTAGAATCCCCTTTAGTTGTGACTTATGAACAACCTTCCTGACTACGACTTCGACTTTGAGGTCATAAAACCAGCACGATTGTCGGTTGAGTAACCTTTTCAGTGACTACGACCCTTTCTAACTCCCGTCTTCCTCTCTCCCGTAGTCCCCTACTCTACCGACCTACCATAGTGGCTACGTTACCTGTACTTGAACTCTTTTGAAGTCCTCTATGACTCACTGTCTCTCCGGACCGTACGACGGCAGGTACCCCATCGTCTCAGTCTTTGTTGACGAGCTGACTTGTTGCCGTCGTTTTGCAGTGTGTCTGGTGGGGGGGTGTGTGTGTGTCGGGTCGTTCATCAGTCCTAGTCGGGAAGTCTCGGTCTCTACACGTCGACAAAATGCGACTACTTTGACTTCGATCAGGTTCCAGTACCCTCGAGTCGTAGACGGTCCCCGGTTTGGAACCCACAATTAAGGGAGTCCTTCCCTCAGTCCACTGGAAGAACGGAAATCCCCAGTGGGGGACGGGGAGGGACGGTGTTCGAATCTTTTAAGTCGAGTGAGGGACGAAGGGAAGTTGGAAAAATGAATGAGTAGTCGTAGGGGACACTGAAGTACTGGAGGAACCCTCCACACACACACACACACACACACGCGCGCGCGTGCGCACGGGCACGGGTACGTACTCGTGCCAGTGAGTCAGCACAGGCTGAGAAACGCTGGGGTACCTGACATCAGACGGTCCGGGGGGACAGGTACTTTAAAAGGTCCGTTCTTATGATCTCACCCAACGGTAAAGGATGAGGTTCCCTAGAAGGGTTGGGTCCCTAACTTGGGTACAGAGAACACAGAGGACGTCACCGTCCATCTATAAGAAATGGTGGCGTGGTCCTAGACGTTAGAGTCACTTTGACATCATGTATGAAACTAAACCGTTATCTCTTTCAGTCAGAGACAAGACTTAAGTCACAGTACAAAATTCTGTTGACAGTTCTTCTGTTCCGTTAAAAGAAAAATATTGGCAAAAGAGCGCAACGGGTGGACTCGCAAGTACAACCGGGGTAGGTCCATCTGGACCGGAGGCACAACCACTTAGTCCAGTGTGTGCAGAGGTTACAAAAGAAGTTTGTGAGGTAACCACCTACCCATACATTAGTACTAACGACGATTCAAGAGGAACACAAATAGGTGGACACTCTGTCTTTTCCACGTCTCCCTCTATTACTCTCCTTTACAAAGAAAGAATTGGTTGACGAGTGAAAAGTTTCCTAATTCTTTCTACTTCAGAACCAGAAAAGTAAAGAGTTTGACAGAGATACATCCTACGATGATTATCTTCCAGGTATCGGTAAAGACGGAAGTATTTAGTAAGATTTCTTTATTGTTCTGAGGAAATCTGATCCAGAGGTACCAGTTCTGGTTTTTGACAAGTCTTCTAAAGACCTATAAAACCCGACTTAAAAGATTTCACCAAAAGGAAACCAAGTTTAGTAGAGTTATTAATAAAGTCTAAAAAAAGACCAAGGTCTGTTCAGTTAAGAGTATCAAGTAGAACGATACGAGTAGAACGGTTTAGGTAGGATAGGTGAAAGGGAGGGTAAGATAACTTTAATCTTAAGGGTGATCCTTACAAGAAGAGACTAAATTTTGTTTGTTTGTTTGTTTGTAGTAAAAAGGAAAACTGTCCTCCGTTCGTATATACTTTCTGTACAAGGACAAAAAAACTGGTCGGTCCGTCTCTTCTCCGAGTGCAGTTTTGTTTTGTTTGTTTTTAAATTTTAGTATAGGATATAACCTCTTTGTTATTAATGTGTAAAACTGTGTCTTATAAGTAACCATTTTTAAAATACCCCGTTACCCTTCACCCCTCCACCTACACTCTCTATTCATCATAACAAACAAAAATAGAAGGAAAACTTCCATCAATGTACTTCAAGAGTCAGAGGTACGGATTATTGGGGTTGTTTTAGCGTAACGGTAAGTTCACTAAAGGAAGGGAGAATTCTACGTCGGAGGTCAGGTGGTCACCTTTCGTCTATGCCAACGATCCGTTGTAGAAGGACTTCCAACCCTCCAACCCTCAAACCCTCACCCCCAACCACAACGTCCTTCTTCCTACCTTACAACGGACTTTAAGTCGTTCATTACCGACCCTGGTAGTGTTTGTAGACGTTTTCGATGTAAAGACAAAATTAGGGGTTGTGTTTCTAACTCTTATGGACACTGAAGGTCAAACAAGTACCCCCTTCCTCTTCTTCTAACCCGTCCTCCTTCGTCCGTCTAAGACGTTCCTGATCAGAATGATGGTGGTACTTATTAAGTAGGTCAAAGAATGTATACGTGTATAATCTCCTGCCTTAAAGTCAAATTTCCTTGAACAGGAACAATTTCTTCCTTCTCCACTTTCTTTGACACCAGTGAAAATGAGACCTGGTTTTTACACTGAGAACGAAAATAAAAGAATGTCTCTACCGATCCAAAAGACTAAAATACGATAAAAGGGATCTGGGTAAGCCTCTTCCTTGACGTCAGAAAGTTACTCTTACGTTTTCTTCTATTGCAACCGGATTTGGTAGGGACTAGGGGCGGTGAAGAAAGGTTGGGTCTGGAGGGCGTAGACCACTCACCTTCCACTCATGGTATCGGAACTCCACTCGACGTAGCTACAAAGGTATAAATAGGTGGAGGTGTCCGACTTAGAAGTACGGACGGTACACCCGTGAACGTCCCAACCAGGGTACACGTCTAAAACCTTACTCCGTTTGGAATGCTTACTTTACTTTCCTTTCTTTCTCTCTTTTTAGTGGTCCGACAAGTATTACTGTCTTTTCAGGATGTTTTACGAACCTCGTATTTATGTTATCCACGGTATATGCGATAAATTTGACTGGCCACCACGGAATTATAGACGATGTTGAAGTACTAATGATATAACGTTTTGTCACAGGTTGTCTCCTCAACTGTGGACCTAGGGGTTTATGACAAGGGATTTCTGAAAGTCTTATAATTATGAGAGGAAGGAATAGGGTCATTGTGGTTTTGTTCGGATCCGAATAAGATTGGAACGGAGTCGTTATTATACATCTTTCGTGGAATGTTTTTGTTTCTAATCTTTAATTTGAGATCCTGAGTCTACGTGTGTAGTCACGAGACGAACCGAGACGACCCTGGGTCCTCTCTATTACCATCTGTATAGGGTTCCGGAGGGTCACTGTTGTGTGGTCACTACAGTAGTAATGACCTACGAATGAGACACGTTATCTAAGAGCCGAATGTACTCTTTCCGGTTCGTGTTTACGGGTAGTCACAGACGGGACACGAGTGTGTTCCGTGAGTGACTCTTCCAACCGTAGACATATTTATTTACAGATCTCCCTGAAGAGACCACCTGGTCGCCAATTCTAAGGTATTAAGTTTACGTTCCGTACACCCAACCTAGGGACCAACCCCTTGATTCTAGGGTGTACGACACGTCGTGTTGGTCTAGTTTTTTTATTTTATTTATTTATTTTCCTGGGAAATCTGTCCCTGATGTAGTGGAGTTTGTTCTGAGGAACCGTCCCTCTTTTGTAAAGAACGAAACAGTCCTCTGATGAGGAGAGAAAGATTTCACTAGAACCACAACGGTCATATTAATCCCTTTACTTTTTTCAACTTCTCTAGTTCTTTCTCATAACGTTCTCGAATTTCTACACAACTTAAGAATACCTTTTACCAACCACCCCTATCATGATTTTAAGGGTCCAAATTTAGTAAGAGTAAAGGACGGGTGTTTAGCACACTGGTCTCCATTTCTGTGTACGAGACACACTAGACTACTACGGGGTGATATCCTTTCCCGTGGGTCGTCAAGGGAGGTTGTCTTTCGTCATTCCTCCTCGTTACAACTGGGACTTTTGTTAAGACAAAAATTAAGGTCTTGGTTATAACAGTGGGACACTTCTTTTTGTCTACCCGTAATATTTTTACCCGAATACTTCCCCTTTAAATTGAAATGTCGACAAAGGAGTTTTTGTCGTTTCGGTAGATAAATTCGTTTTACGTACACTGGGTTTCTCTTGATAGTTGTCTCCGTTTCTACTTTAATGAAACAAGAAGAAGACACCTGTCAATTGTGAAGAAACTTACCACTGGGGTACTTGACGTCGTGTGGTCCGAAGGGACAGAAAGTGATAAAGGGTCTCAAACGAGTTAGAATACAGGTAACTCAGTCACTACGGTAGGTTAGTAGAGTAGGAGAAAACGGGGGAAGAGGAGGACGGGAATTAGAAAGGGTCGTAGTCCCAGAAAAGGTTATTCAGCCGAAGAAGCGTAGTCCACCGGCTTCACAAGCTCAAAGTCGAAGTTATAGTGAGGAAGGTTACTTATAAGTCCCAACTAAAGGAAATCCTAATTGACCAAACTGGAGGAACGACAGGTCCCTTGAGAGTTCTCAGAAGAGGTCGTGGTGTCAAACTTTCGTAGTTTCGCGAATCAGAAGAAATACCATGTCAAGAGTGTAGACGTGTGCTGATCACCTTTTTGGTATCGAAACTGATATGTCTGGAAACAACCGTTTTACAACAGAGACGAAAAATTATGTGACAGATCCCTATATTCCTAATCGTCCTTCTTTTACAGAGTCAGTCAAAAAGTTACTAAACAACGACAATCTGTAAAGACTAAAAGATACACCTAGGAGTGAAATTTTACACATCATGACATTCCCTGAAGGTTATGGATCCAAGATCCTGTCTTGGGTCTAAACTATGAAATCGGTTGTGATTGAGAGAAACCAAGTAAATACGGTTAAATCCACCTAAGATATAAAAAGATTGAGGGATCACACGGACCGTATCTGAGTTGTATCGAGTAGAAGTTTTCTGAACGGCTTACTCACTTCCTAATTCCTCTTCTTTAGGAAACGTTCCCTTTAGTTAAAGAATAGTGACCAGTTTAGGTTTTAGGTTTCCGGTGATGAAACGGAGTCCGTTGACTCTTTTCTTTTTATGTGTCTTTTTTTTTATTTTTATGTATGTCCAAAACCACCACGAAAAAATCAAACAAACCCAGTTACATAAGGGAAACATATCCTTTAAGTTAGTGACTAGTCGTTTGGACTTAATCATAAACTGATTGTTTACTCATTATTAATATTTCACGAATCCTATCATGGACCGTGTACGTTAAAAATGTATTCACAAAAAATTTAATAAACATCAGAGGGTTTAATTTGACCATTTAGTTCTTAAACCGGTAACGTAAAATCCTTGGAGACTTTAAATTGGATTCTCGTTTACATTTTTATTGAAGGTTTTGTCAAACTTTATTCTTTTAGTAGTCCTTAGGTCCTCCAGGATATCGTACTGAAGGGGTGTGTAAAAAAAAAAAAAAACGTTTTGTCCTATATAAACTGATCAAAGACAATATCAGATAATATACCCTCGTCGACAGAACCTGTAGAGACTATGTCTTTTCAGGAGGTACTAATAAACTTATTATTTAGTAAAAGAAGAAGAGATTGATTTTTCAGTCCAAATTAATTTTAGAAATCCTACGGTTGTAAAGGTTTGAAGTCCCAAGACGAAGACGTTCGAGTTACTGACCCATCAGCAGGGACGGAGGGAGTGGGTGGGAGTTTTACGTCGTAGGGTGAAGAGGGACAGGAAGTCACCTTATTGGAGAGGATTGTGAAGTCACTATCGTTACACTTGTCCCCTCGGTCCTCTTCGTAGTGTGTGTTCCCCTGACTCTATCTTCCCTCCTGACCTTTTTTGTTTCTTCCTTTTTCTCGACTCTTCTTAGGTACGCAGCATCTTCTTGAGACAACGACGACAACAAATCAACGTGTCAGCACAGGTTGAGAAAACACTAGGTGCCTGACATCGGGCGGTCCGAGGAGACAGGTACCCTAAAGGGTCCGTTCTTGTGACCTCACCCAACGGTAAAGAAAGAGGTCCCCTAGATTATCTGGGTCCCCAGCTTGGATCCAGAGAACGTGACCGTCCACCTAAGAAATGGAGACTCAGTGGTCCCTTTGGATCTTCTTGAGACGGGTCCGGGTCAGAGAGTAGGAATAAAACACTGGAAAGACCAAACCGGGGGTTGAGGAGCTGTAATTGTATGTCAAGGACCCCAGTCGTGCCTCTTGATCCTTGGTCACGTCCTACTCTTCGCAGTCTCTCATCTGTCTTGGACCTAAAATCGACCGGAAAAGAGCGATCGACCAGTGTCCGGATGGTGTTCGTGGTGTCACACCTAGGGTCACCGAAGGGGTATTTCGTCCTTGTTGTGCCTCTACCATTGTGTCTTACTTACCGAGGGAGAGGACCTCAGGGTCTTTGAAGTACCAATTTCTCGTACTTGGTCCCCGATGAGTCATGTTCCTTCGGTGCCTCCTTTTTATCTTTTCCGTTGAGATTTGCAGTCAGTAGACCGTCGGAGAGGGACCTGTTGGTCTTAGGGTTGTAGAGGAAAGACTGAGATACTTTCGTGACTCTAAAACTCCAGGTTTCTTGTTGAAATTAAGGTTTGATTGGGAAGGAATCTTTTAGCTTCTTAAGTTTGGGTTCACTTTTTTTTAAAATTTCAACGTTATAGTTCTTCCACCCTCTTTTTTCACAAAGGAGAGTAAAACACTTTCCTTTCATTTGATCATAAATTTAAGAAGGGACGTTTTAGGTCCATTGATCAGTATTTATTAGAAGGTCGAAATTATTTTGATCCTTACCTGATTCTGCCCCGATGGTGGTTGACGTGGGATGAAGACACACGTCGGTCTTCCTGAGGCCGGGGTAAAAGGGATTTGAAGGACCCGACCCGTCTGCGAACACTGAACGAGGACTGAGAAGGGATGATTATGGTAGAGGTGTCGAGTACTTCAAGTTCCAGTCGCACCGGTGGTGGTCCTTGTGTCCGGAGGAATCCGGTGTTAGACTTCGGACACAAGAATCCAGTAGACGATTCCCGTGACGGAGTCCTAATCACCTCCAGACACCTCGGGTAATCGTGGACGACCAGGGTGTTCCCGGAGGTTTTCGTCAAACCTGGGACCTCTGATCTGAGATTGAGTTTCGTTTGCTACTTTGTCTTGGCACTTGAGACGAGGTACAGAAGAAAACAACAACTCTCGACTCTTAGTGATTATTCCTTAAATAAATAAGTTATTTATAAAAAACTCGTACGTATCCCGTTCTTGACCTGAGTCCGTGTCATCCTCAATATCTTCTTACTTTCGAGCCAGAGACGGGAGACAGGTCCGGACCCCGGTCCCGACTCGGTTCCTCCCTCTGCACCTTACCGTTGTAAGGAAGGGGAAGGTGGGAAACGAGGGACCCCCGTCGTCAAGACGTCGGTTGACCGATTGAAAATGTCTGACCCAGATTCTTCGGAAAATGGAGTTTTGCAAAAGGGAGTTTTACCAGGTCACTTTTCAGAATCTCCGTTCCTAGTATTATCGGTGAAGTATCTGTAAACAAAGAACTAATATACAAAGGGGTTGAAGAAGGTTCTTCTGAACCTCCCTCATAGGGTGTCTTGTTTTCCCTGGGATTTTGACTCGGGTGACGGGAGGGGGGTGGGGTGAGGTCGCCATTCGTTTACCAAGTATGAGTGTCAAGACACACAGAGAGGAAAACGTAGATTCATCCGAGCCTATCTCCGGTCGGGCCGCATAAGGGGGACCCGAGGCGACGTCTGTCCTTCTTCTCCCAGTCGCGAAATACGGAGAGACGGAAGTACATGAGTAAGTTATAAGTAGTCATGCCCGACATCCAAGTGGTTGTACACTGTATTTCAGGGAGGATCTTTTGTCATTCGAGTGGATCCTGGGGACGTACTCGGCTTTCGGAACTTGTTGGTCTTGTTGTGGACCATACACGTGATATCGAGTGCGTAAGGATGAGTCTCTACCCTAAAGTTGGGAGCGAGTCCTGGTACGTAGATTTTTTTTAGCAAAAGTAATACCTTTCAAGGTTTTGACACGTTTTCATCTCTCTTCTTACATTCCCTGGTGGTGTAACACGGATAATGGGTCGAAATTTTTAATTTTCTAATACCAGTTAGAACAAAGATGGATGTAGGGAGTGATTGGGAGAGTGAGACTTGTTCTAACAACACTTCGTTTTGAGTTCGTAGTATAGTAAAGTAGTTAAGTTTGAAGTTATACATAAAAAGTTTCTATTCTTAATAAAAAATTTTATATTAACGTTAATAGTGTGAATTTTACTACTTGTTATTAAAGAATTATAGTGATTCATAATCCGTTACTAGGCTAATATGACGTTTCCTTAACATGTAACTCATATTAATTAACTCACATTAACTCACATTAACTCACATTAACTCACACCATGGTAAGGACTGTCTGAGCCCCAGTCGAAAGGATTCGGGGCGTATCAGTGCCGACGATCTCCGACCGGTATGGGTAGAGTCGTCAGGAACTTCCGTGGTGAAAATCTCGTGTGAATTACTGATTGTAAGGTCCCTCCTCACGACTCAGTTAGTATTTGACAATGAATTACAAGAGTCGTGAGAGACGTCCTTCCTTTCCTTCACTCATTATCCAAAAAATTAGGGTAAGTTTTACGTATAAAGGAGGTAAAGTGTTTTAATGTGGTAGAAAACTGAGACACCTTCCGGGTCACCAAAACCGTAAGTAGGGAGGACCAGTGGGGCATTATTACTCTAGTATGAGATTTTTCTTGTTCCGAATTCTTATTTGATCTATTTAACAAAATAAAGATTTACTTTTCGATTTGAACTCGCGATCTTTTGTAAAAAAACTCTTTTACCACCCTACCTTGGTCAACTTATACTTTATAGACGTTTGATCATATCCCTGTAACTACCGAACCACAGTCCTCTACCGTCCTAACTGCTAAATCCCGAGTCGTGCTCTTCTCCTGTCTCGTCTCCTTTTGTAGCCCTCCACGTTCCGAACCTCAGACCGACCTCCTTATTTCCCTTCGCCACTTAGGTGTCGCACCCACGGTGTCTCGTTGTCTTCTCTGATCTACTCGATTCCTTATTACCATTCACATTCGACGAGGTCATTAATTCGTGAAGGATAGACGGTCCGTGACACCACGTATCTGTTTGGTGTCCATTTACTCTTGGTAATGACGACAGTGGTGGTTCGTAAAATATTAAAAAAAAAAAAACTGGAGTCCTTTACATATCTGATCATAATCCGTACCTCGTCGAGACGTTATTTACAAATCAGTTAAACAAGTTTTGACTCAAGAAGAAGTCAGGTCTGTTGTAATTACAGTAGTAAAGCGGGTACCTTTTCCTGAAGTTGTTTACCTGAAACAGAGATGAGTTATGAGACATTACTAGATAAACCTTTTTCTTAAAAAAAATTTTTCACCCATATAAATGTACATATTGACTAAGTGAAACTACATATCACCTTTGATTGTGTAACATTTACTTGATATGAGGTTATTTTTACTTAAACGACGACGATTCAACGAAGTCAGTACAGGCTGAGACACGCTGGGGTATCTGCCACCGGGTGGTCCGAGGGGACAGGGACCCTAAGAGGTCCGTTCTTGTGGCCTCACCCAACGGTAAAGGAAGAGGTTACGTACTTTCACTTTTCACTTTCACTTCAGCGAGTCAACACAGGTTGATAATCGCTGGGGTACCTGACGTCGGATGGTCCGAAGAGACAGGTACCCTAAAAGGTCCGTTCTCATGACGTCACCCCACGGTAACGGAAGAGGCTTTTTACTTAAATTTTTACCTAAAACATAAAGGAAGACACAAAAAGAGTACTGAAGATGAGTAGAACACGACCTTCTAGTTAGTTTCTTCCTTTCTTCTCTGATCTCGATCCTCGGTCGTTAGATTCTCTTTCCGTCATACGGTTTCTGAACTAGTCTTTACGACCTACAAAGGGCCGAATCTACAAGAATTTTAGTCAGTACAAGGTTTTTCGCGTTTTCTATATAGGATTTAGGAGGTATTCCTAATAAGGACCCCATGATACTTTTATTTCCCTTAATAATCACGGTGGACAACCACTTTTTCGTAATACCTATCATAGACGAATAGACGTATTGGGTCTAGCTCTTGAGTAGTCGTTTCATGATGTACACCTTCCCGTCGATCCTATCACCAAAAGACTGTAGATAAGTTTTGGTTCCCTAATATGACGTACCGTGTCTCCTGTATCGTGTCTCCTGATCTAAGTTATGAGACATTACCGGATATATTCTTTTCTTAGAATTCTCGTCTATATGCATATACACATTGACTGGGTGAAACGATATTTGGACTTTGATTGTGTTGTAACATTTAGATGACATTTTATTTTTAATTTAAAGACGTACCAAAAATTTAAATACTTTTTCAATTGTATCTTGGGTAAAACGTACTGACGTCTTATACGATGTTAAGTACTGAATCCCACTTAGGACTTCACTTCACTTCACTTCACTTCACTTTAGCGAGTCAGCACAGGCTGAGAAACGCTGGGGTACCTGTCATCGAATGGTCCGAAGAGGTAGGTACCCTAAAAGGCCCGTTCTTATGACCTCACCCAACGATAAAGGAAGAGGTCCCCTAGAAGGACTGGGTCCTTAGCTTGGGTCCAAAGGACGTAACGTCCGTCTGCGAAATGGGAGACTCGGTCCCTTCGGGATCTTCAGCGGTTTTAAGTACGACTTAATATGATATTAACTTGACTCTTTTGTCATCGTACAAAATAAATTTTATCAGTTTCACCCTACAACATAACTACGTTCAGTTTTCCATAATTTTTACACGAGATCTCTTTTACTACAATGCATACCTAGTATTGACTTTTAAATCCACGAATATTAAAGTCCAAATATGTAAAAAACTTAATGAGAACAAAATTAAAAGAGATAAGAAGACTTTTAGTAATTTATCCAATTGTGTGGTAACATCAAGTGTGTGGTTACCGGTGTAAATTACACGTCAAAGTCTCAAAAGAAAATTCGACAGATGATCAGTCACCCTGATAAAATAAAATAAAATAATTGTTGTAGACTTTAAAGAATTCGAAAGATGTGTTACAGGGATTTTTTATAATGTAAATTTTTCTGTAAAAACACTTTTTCTAAAAAACTCACTATTTGACATTTAAATTTATACTTCACTTAAGGAAGGGTAGATGTTATAGATTGTAGATCGGGTAACGTTTTTGACTTTGTAGACCTTCGATTTTATACGTAGTAATGGGTTACTTTGGTTGTAAAAATATCTATATCCTAATAAGATTTTACATATACATTTCTGTTTTGTTGACTTTATCGTAAGACTTTTTCTTTTTTCTCCTTAGTCAGGACGGAGATTACAGTTTCGAGAGGAACTGGACTACAGGGAAAAGTTCATCAGTCTGTTGTTCGAGGAGACCTAGAATCAGAGGTAGACAGTGTACCTCTATTACGGTGGGCTAAATGTCTACTTAAATTTTAATCATAATCATTATGTAAGAAGACTGAAAAATTTTTGAAGTATTACTTTTTTCCCAACTTCGAATTCCAATTTTTTTTATTTTTCGGGGATTAAGAATGGTCAAAATGAGGGAGTTTTCTTCGTGATAATAATTAAAGAACACTATGTATTACAAATCCATGTGTATATAGGGGAGGGAAAACCTGGAAGGAGGGTAGAGGGAGGGATAGGGTGGGGAGATCCAACTATGTCTCGGGGACAAACTCAAAGGACTCGGTGTGTCGTTTAAGGGTGTCCGATAGATAAAATGGATACCATTACATTCAAAGGTACAATGAGAAAGGTATGTAGAGTGGGAGAGGAGGGGAGAGGGGTACAGGTATTCAGATAAGAGACACAGACAAAGAGATAACGACGGGACATTTATTTAAGAAGTCGTGATAAAAAGATCTAGGACATATACACGCCATCTTATGCTATAAATAGAAACAGGAAGACTGAGTGAAGTGAGACATATTATCCAAGATCCAGGTAGGTAGAGTAGTCTTGACTGAGTTCACGCAGAGAAAGATGCTGACTCTTTATACGGCAACACGTATACATGGTGCTGAAGAAATAGGTAGGGGACAGCTACCCGTAGATCCACCAACGTTACCCGTAGATCGTGACAACATTCGTCACGACGTTACTTGTCACACTATGATCACGGAAAAAGTTGGGACCAAGGGAGTCCCATGTACGGATCCCCACCCTAACGACCCAGTATAGTATACCACCAAAATAAGGATCAAGAAATTCCTTAGAGGTATGGCAGAAGGTATCACCGACATAGTTAAATATAAGGGTGGTTGTCACGTTCTCTCACGGGAAAAGAGGTATGGGAGAGGTCGTAACAAACATCTGAAAAACTAGTACCGGTAAGAATAGCCACACTCCACTATAGATTAACATCAAAACTATACGTAAAGAGATTATTACTCGCTATAACTCGTAGAAAAGTACACAAACAATCGGTAGACATACAGAAGAAACCTCTTTACAAACAAATCCAGAAAAAGGACGAAAAACTAACCCAACAAACAAAAAGACCATAACTCAACATACTCGACGAACATGTAAAACCTTTAATTAGGAAACAGTCAACGAAGTAAACGATAATAAAAGAAGGTAAGACTCCCAACAGAAAAGTGGAACGAATATGAAAGGATACGACACGTTTTTGAAAATTTAAATTAGTCCTGAGTGAACAAATGAAAACAAAAATAAAGGTAATGAGATCCTCCACCCAGTAGCCTCTTCCGTCACCGTGGGTTGAGGTCATGAGAACGGACCTTTTAGGGTACCTTACCTACCTCCTCGGACCTTCCGACATCAGGTACCCCAGCGACTCCCAGTCTGTGTTGACTCGCTGAAGTGAAGGTGAAAAGTGAAAGTACGCAACCTCCTCCTTTACCGTTGGGTGAGGTCACAAGAACGGACCTCTTAGGGTCCCTACCCCCTCGGACCACTCGACGGCAGATACCCCAGCGTGTCTCAACCTGTGTTGACTTCACTGAATCGTCGTCGTCCTCCACCCAGTGTCTCCTAGAACGAAACTAAATACAGTAACTCAAAATATCAAAGACCAGAATGTAAATCCAGAAATTAGGTAAAACTCAAATAGAAACACACACCACAATCCTTTACAAGATTAAAGTAATGTACATCGACAGGTCAAAGGGGTCGTGGTAAATAACTTCTCCGATAGAAACGGGGTAACATATAAGAACGGAGGAAATAGTTTTTATTCCATGGGTATCCCCGTACCCAAATAAAGACCCGAAAGATAGAATAACGTAACCAGATATAAAGACAAAAACACGGTCATGGTATGACAGAGTTACTGATATCGAAACATCATATTAGACTTCAGTCCTTCCAATAAAGGAGGTCGAGGTAGGAAGAAAGAGTTCTGACGAAACCGATAAGTCTCAGACTAGTGTCGAAGTTAAAGTCACGAACACTGACCCAACAAGTATTAAAGATAAATAAGGACCAAGTCAGAACCTTCCAACTTGAAAAAATTCGTAGACAGGTAAAGAAGGTGCAATAGATAAAATAACGGTATATCAACAAGTATTACCAGACAATATCAGGAAACATAAAGACGTAACAGACAACATTGGAGAGGAAAAGTAAAGATGAAAACAACTAAACTAAGATGAGAGAAAAAAAGAACTACTCAGACCGATTTCCGAACAGTTAAAACAAATAGAAGAGTTTGTTGGTCGAAAATCAAAATATTTAGAAATGGTAATAAAGAAAGTAAAGAAAAAGTAAATAAAGACGAACCTATAAGTACTAAAGAAAGGAAGATGATTAAAACCCAATAAAAACAAGAAGGAAAAGGTCAACAAAATCCACATTTCAATCCAACAGATAATCTACAAAAAGAATTAAAAACTCCATCCTAACATAACGATAGTTGAAGGGAGAATTTTGCCGAAAACGACGTAAGGTATCCAAAACTCAACAGCACAAAAGTAACAGTAAACAAAGATCTTTAACAAAGGAAAAACTAAAGAAGTCATTGGACAACCAATAAATCCTTGCACAACAAATTAGGGGTACACAAACACAAAGAATGTCAAAAAAAAGAACATCAACTATATATCAGAGTATCGTAACACCAGTCTCTTCTACGAACTATGCTAAAGTTAAAAGAATTTAAATGACTCCAAACTAACACTGGGTTCTACACCAGATAGGACCTCTTACAAAGTATAGGTGAACTCTTCTTTCGTATAAGAAGACGTAAACCTATCTTACAGGACTCTATAGTTACTGTAGGTAGAGTAGATTACATAGTGAATTCTGAACACAGGGCAATATTTAAAGGACAAAACTACTCGACAAGTAACCACACTCACCCCACGATGTCAGAGGATGACAATAACACAATGACAGTTAAAGAGGAAAATACAGACAATCACAAACAGAGTACATGACTCCACGAAGATAAACCCACGTATCTATAACTGTTAACCATACAGAAGGAGAACCTAACTAGGAAACTAGTAATACATCACAGGAATAGAGAACATTAGAAGAAATTCCAAATAAAACAGACTATATTTCTAACGATGAGATCGAAAGAAAACGAAGGTTAAACGTACCTTAGATAAAATGGTAGGAGACTGAAAGTCAGATATACACAGAAATGTAGACTTCACCCAAAGAACATCTGTCGTATATATACAGAATAAAAAAAATTAGGTAAGTCGGTCAGACTCAGAAAACCAACCTCGTAAATTAGATAAATGTAAATTTCATTATTAACTATATATACGAGGATGACCCTAAAGAAACCTCCCTTACTACGACTTCGACTTTGAGGTCATGAAACCGGTGGAGTACGAACGATACACCATCTACTACAAACTCATACCCACATGAAAAGAAATACTTGATTCGTATAACAACTTTTCGCACACCCATCCAGTCATATATTTAGTCTATCAAATTTTACACGATAATTGACCGAACAAGAGGATCTTGTGTTTAGTTGAAAAAAATAATCAGATTCATTTCGTGAGATAGTCTAGATCAGGGAATTTAGATAAAGAGTGAAGGTAACATATTAGTATTCCCTAAACTAAATCCAGTATGGACTTACCAGATCACCAAAAGGGACGAAAGAAGTTAAATTCAGAGTTAAACCGTTATTCCTCAATCCTCTAGTCGGGACCCTAAAGAAACCTTCCTTACTACGATTTCGACTTTGAGATCATGAAACCGGTGGAGTACGCTTCCCAACTGAGTAACCTTTTCTGAGACTACGACCCTCCCTAACCCCCGTCATCCTCTTCCCCTGCTGGCTCCTACCCTACCGACCTACCGTAGTGCCTGAGCTACCTGTACTCAGACTAACTTGAGGTCCTCTACCACTACCTGTCCCTCCGGACCGCACAACGCTAAGTACCCCAGCGTTTCTCAGCCTGTACTGACTCGTTGACTTGACTTGACTAACGAGAATTAACAAACCCAAACTAAAATATCTAGAAAAAAGAAAAGAACATAAAGAAGTGATATATTCAGGGAATTTGTAAACACATTTCGACCAAAACACCATGACTTAAGAGGAATTGAAAATGAACAGACTTTTCGAAAACTAAGGAGGTAGTTAAAACTTACTCTAGGAACGGTCCATGCCATTAGAATCAACATCTAAAAAGGGAAAGTCATGAAATTTATATAGGACGGTAAGGGAAGACCGGACGTCTCAAAGACGATTTTCTAGTCGACAATTTACATACCCCAAAGGAAACATACAATGAACAACGAAGAGGGAACGACGAAAATTATAAGAGAAACACAAATCAGAAACAATCAAACTAATCATACACAGAACCGTACAAAGAGGAACCCAAATAGGAAATACCCCGAGAAACGGGGAGAACCTGAACTAACTGATAAAGGAAAAGGTACAACCCCTTTAAGAGTTGATATTACAGAAGTTTTTAAAAGAGTATGGGAAAAAAAAAAGAGAAGAAGAAGACCCTGGGGATATTAAGTTTACAACCACACAAACTATAACAGGGTCTCCAGAGACTCTGACAGGAGTCGAGAAAAGTAAGAAAAATGAAATAAGACAAGAAACCTTGAATAAAGGTGATAAAATAGAAGGTCGAGTGACTAAGTAAGAAGACGAAGTCTATCAGACGATAACTAAGGAAGATGTCATAAAAATTAAAGTCGTTGACACAACAAACAGAGACATACGAATAAGAAATTAAGAAGATCCAGAAACAATTAACTAAGAACGTAAAAGAGGTAAAACAAAAGGTCCAAAAACTAGTAAAAATGATAGTAATAAGACTTAAGAAAAAGTCCATCAAACGGATATAGGAGAAGTAAATAAACCTGAAGACACAAAGATCAAACGAGAAAGTAAACACATCATAAAGAGACGGAAAAGTAATAAAAAAAATTGAATAACACAAACCCCAGAGGAAAAGAGTCCGAAATTCCTTTCAACTTGAGAAAGGAACTTCTTCCAACTTAAGAAAGAAGGAAAACCAATGACAGAAGGATTCCAACCAGGTCACCAAACACATTCGAACCATATTCCACTCTAAACACGACTCAAAAACAAACACAAACAAACAAAAAGGAGACTACCTGTTCCGACTCACTCCACCATTAGGACAGACGACTACTAACCCAAACATAAAAACAAAACAAACAACAAATCTACCCCGGTACGTGTCCCACGATGACCCAGAACATAAGTTCACCAAAGAAAACACACTCAAGAGTGGTAGACCATGAAGGATCCCAATCAAGAGCCCGGAACCTCAGTCACGAGGGTGGGGTTTCCGAGTCCTGAACTAGAGATGACGGACGTCAATCAACGACACCAGAACTATTCAACTACTTACTTTTCTTGGGCTCCAAAACGTTCCAGGAGAAGTCCTCTTGTAACTCTTCCTGGTCTTGGGACAGGACGGACGTACACTCCAGGTGTCCTCACCGGAAGAACCTCCTTGAAGTGTCCTGGTACTGAGACATTCTCCGAACGTCTTGGTGTGACGCGAACCCTCGGTCTCAGACTTCTGGTGTACTTCACAGAACACTGTTTATTACAAAACTACAAGTTGTAAAATTACGGTTTGACAGGAGCAGTTTGGGAGGAAATGAAATTTTTATGGTAGGAGTTCATCAATCCTTATTTTTTTACTGGGTTCACTTTACAATCGATTCTTTGACTGTAATACTATTTTGATTAGTGTCATTTTCCTAATTGTTTTGTCGATGACACAGTTTTACTAGACTTAGTCATGTACCGTTGGAGTCTCCTGGTGAGAGTTCTTTTGTACCATTTCACTCTTTTGTACCATTTGTCGTCCTATTTCTCCTATACGAAGGTATGGAGTCTTCCTTAAGTTAAAATTAGTTTGAGAGACAACGTATTGAGTTTATAAGGGTTGTCGTAGATTCAGAGACGAAGTTTATCGAAATTTATTTTGGGGGAGTTGTACAAGAATGGTTAGAGATAGATCAACTTAAGACCCGTTTTTTACAGACCTACCTAGATCGGTTGGATTGGAAAGACTATAGAGTTCTCGTGGAATTTCGTCACCAAAAGTTTGAGTTGTAGGGGTTTATAGGGACCCCCTGATCCCTCTTTATACTTCAGAACCGAGTGTGGGGTTCACATGACTTAGTCTTAAGATCCCAAAGTCGGTTTACGCTCTGGGTAGGGAGCTTACTTGACCAAATTTTAACCCTTCCCTCATGCAGTTCCAACATATGACAGTGGAACGAATAAATTGAAGATACGTCTCATGTAGTACACTTTAAGACCCGACCTACTTCGTGTTTGACCTTAGTTCTAACGGTCCTCTTTATAGTTATTGGAGTCTATTGTGTCTACTGTGGCAAGAATACCGTCTTTCACTTTTCGTTGATTTCTCGGAGAACTACTTTCACTTTCTCCTCTCACTTTTTCAACTGAATTTTGAGTTGTGAGTATTTTGATTCTAGTACCGTAGACCAGGGTAGTGAAGTCCCGTTTATTTATCTCTTTTTTTATCTTTGTCACTATCTGATAAAAGAACCCGAGGTTTTAGTGACCTACCGCTGACGTCAGTGTTTTAATTTTCTATGAACGAGGAACCTTCTTTTCGATACTATTTGGATCTGTCGTATAATTCTTCATGTCTGTAACGAAACGGTTGTTTTACACACATATCGGTTTCGATACCAAAAGGGTCATCAGTACATGCCTACACTCTCAACCTGGGATTTCTTCCGACTCGTAGTTTCTTGACTACGAAAGTTTGACACCACGATCTCTTCTGAGAACTCTCAGGGAACCTGACGTTACTCTAGTTTAGTCAGTTAGGATTTCCTTTAGTTGGGACTTATAAGAAACCTTCATGACTACGACTTCGACTTCACGGTTATGAAACCAGTGGACTACACTTCTCAGCTAAGTGACCTTTTCTGCGACTACGACCCTTTATGACTCCCGTCCTTTTCTTCCCCTGTATTCTCCTACTCTACTAACCTACCGTAGCAACTGAGTTGTCTGTACTCAGACTCGTTTGAGATCCTCTCTCACTTCCTGTCCCTTCGAACCCCACGACGTCGGGTACCTTAGTGTTTGTCGTTCTGTGTTGACTCGTTGACTTCTTGATGTCATTGGGGAGGTTTTGGAATGTTTGACGTCTTTCGGGTTTACATGAGAACTCTCAGTTCTTCAACCCCTGTCCTCCAGGAAGAGTAACGAAATATAAAGGGGTTTCTACCGAGGAAAGTAGGAAGCAGGAAGAAAGAGAAAGATCGTCAGACTCATAGAGGGACCTTTAGTCAGTGAGTAGTCTCTCCCAGAGACTATGGACCGGAGGATCGCGAGAGACATCCCCTCCCAAGATTTCGACGTGATCCGGGTGATCCTTTCACTTTCATTTTCAGCGAGTCAGCACAGGCTGAGAAGGGTTGGGGTACCTGATATGTCAGATACCTTAAGAGGTCCGGTCTTATGACCTCACCCATTGGAAAGGGAAGAGGTCCCCTAGAAGGGTTGGGTCCCTAACTTGGGTCCAGAAGACGTAACGTCCACTTAAGAAATAATCGACTTGGGATTCCCTTCGGGATCCGGGAGATCCTTTCGTTCAGTCTTTACTAGTTACTGTACAGACGAGTCACTGTGATGGTACTTGAATCCTTTCTTCCCCTCCCTCTACCGGTTATAGTTCACAAACTGCGAGAAACGACAGGTACCACCGAGTCTACCATTTCTTAGGAGGACGTTACACCCTCTGGACCCGAGTTAGGAACCAACCCTTCTAGGGGACCTCCTCCTTTACCGTTGGATGAGATCACAAGAACGGACATCTTAGGGGTACCTGTCTCTTCGGACTGTCCGATGTCAGGTCCCGTCCCCCACCCCCCACCTCCCACAGTGTTTCTCAGCCTGTGTTGACGCACTGATTCGTGTCGTGTCTCACTAGACGTGTGGTGCCAGTACTGAATCGGAAGTTTCCGGTCAAAATTTCAAGTGAGGTGACCTTCTACACTCAGTAGATTGATTTGGAGGGAGAAACCCCAAGGAGGTCCCGTTGTGTGAAAGGTTGGGTCATCACATGTAATCTTAGTGGATTCCCGAAACATTTGTGAGTCACTCGGGCCCATGACGGGGACCTCCTCTAAGGTCACATCGATCAAATGTCCACCCCCCTGTACCGAGGGGTGCATTAAGATTATACTTCGGTCCTGACTTTCGGGGCACCGGGACACCAAAAGTACCACACCATCGGTTTGGTCGTGTAGTCGTGGTGGGTCCTAATATACTCTTTGTACTTAAGAGTCCGGAGTTAGGTCTGAATAATTTAGTCTTTGACAGCATCACCCCGGTTCGTTAAAGTGTTCGGGATGTCCACTAAGAGTACATATTAGTTCGACCTCTCAGCAACTGACACAGGACAAGTGTGGAGTAAATTCTTGGAATGGTCCTCTAAGGTCCTTTCACTGACGATCAAGGTAGATGTGAGTTCTCGTGTCAAACGTCAAAAATCTCTGTTTTTGTTGAAGGCGTGATAATATTCGGTTCATTCGATTATTATTAAGGTCGAGGTACCTTCCACAATTAATGACAAAGACAGACGGAATTTACCATGTAGTATTAAGATTGGATCGTCAAGGGTCTCATAAACACACGACGACTTACTAAAAGTCTCACAGTGGTACCATACCCCTCGTTCGACTTCATTCGACAGGACCCGTGTCATCCTTTACCTTTCCATTAATTTATAATAAACCAATACAAGAGGTGGTTCGACCTTTACGAGAGATCCAAATATCTGACTCGTTTATTTATTCTCTTTACCCCTGTTCAAAGAGCTGTAAACACAAAATTCAAGAAATTTGTTGAAACTCTAGATTGACAGAGTCCTTTATCTGGTGCACTTCCGAACTCATGAGCTTGGTTTCTAAAGTACGGTGTCAAATACCAATAATTTAGGAAGTAGTAGGTGTAAATAGTCGGTAGGGAGTTACTTTAGAGTTAGTTTAGTTCTTCCGTCACAAGGAACGAACGACATGTCCTGTCTTTTGATGTGGATCGTGATCCCTCCTTCGGTGTATTGTCTCGAGACCTCTGGACTGTATAAGGCCCACGATTGGAAAGGAAACTTGACGACCAAAGGGGAGTCTTTTTTTTTTATGTGACTTCTCTTTCCGGTATACCGTCGGAGGTAGGTCCGTCCTTGATGATCTCTTTCTCTCTTATTTACGGAAGACACTCGGATTGTGTCCCGACGCGGTCTGACCTTCTGTAATACTCCCGGGTCCTCGCCTTAGGTCCGTCTAAGTAGTCCTTTTGTACGTCTTTGTGAGTCCAAATACGGACTTTTAACGTCCAGAGGACGAATCCGTAAAATCTTGGTATCTCAACGTGAAGCTCAGGTGAACTACAATTTATAAGGAGACAAGATGTCTCGAATCAAGAAAACGGGTAACAACGTTCGAACGGAGTAAAACAAACTCATGACGTAACGACGTTTCCTTCTGTCCATCAGACGAGTTGGGGTCCCGTCCAAGTTTCGGTTGAAGTAATACGGTAGTTGACTACCGTTTTGGGGGGACTCTAGTCCTCACGGTCTGACTTTTACTTAGACGTTCGTAGAATAGTTCTTAAATTCACAAAACGGTACACGTACAGGGGGTGTTATTTTTATTGTAAAAACTTAACATAATACTATTATATATAGTACGAAAATTTTTTTTAAAATCATTAGATTTTATGGTATTCCTGTTTTTTATTTATAGTGAACTTTAAGATAGTGGAATTCTATTAATGAACATTTTGTCATACCGTCAGGGAGTTTTTTAATTTGTATCTTAATGGTATATAGGTTATTAAATTACAAACCCATATGTGGGTTTTCTTGACGATCCCGAGTTTATCCATAAACATGTGGTCACAAGTGTCGTCGTAATAAGGGATATTGGTTCTCCAATTTCGTTGGGGTTACAAGTGACTACCCACTTACCTATTTGTTTTACACCTTATACGTATGTTGCCGCATAATAAGTCGGAAATTTTTACTCTCTGTAAGACTGTACGGTGTTGTAACAACTTTAAACTTCTACAATACGATTCATTTTATTCGGTCTATTTTCCTGTTTATAACATACTAAGGTAAATATACTACGTGGATCTCGTCAGTTCAATTATCACTGTCTTCCATCTTAGTACCAACGATCCCCGACTCCGTACCCAATTCACTCCTTTATAACAAATTACCCATGTCTTAAAGCTAAACCCTTCTGTTTCTTCAAGACCTTGACTTATCTCGACTACCAAAACGTTACTACACTTCCATTACTTACGGTGACTTAAATTGTCAATTTTTGTCCATTTTATCATTTAATACGAGACCTATAAAATGGTGTTACTTTTTGATTCCATCTTTTATAAAATCCTTCATCGTCGACTACGATGAAGGATTTTTAATACGATATGAATAGAAAATTTATAGTACGTCATTGTTTTTTCCTTCCCTTTGTATAAATCTAAGGTTTGAAAGCCACTGACCTGAGAGCTTAAGATATCTGTGTAACTGGTTAAGGTTGATCAGTCCGTATTATTTTTGTGGTCCTTTACAAGGGAACTATTATTCTCTAATGATTTGGGAGACAAAATGTTCACATTGAAGTCACCGATTATACCATGCGATTTAAGAAAAAGACACGTCTCACCAATTCTTTGAACACAAAGAAGAATATCATTCATATTTCGAGTGTAACCAGGGACTCTAAAGTGGTCGGTCGTCATTTAGTACCACTTGATTTGACGTTCATCAATCGGGACACCATCTGACTGAGACTCTGAACCTTGTGTCTTAATATTCTGGACCTTAAATATTAGAAGAACACCTTTTTTTTTTTTTGATGGTGTTTATTTGGTTCTACCTCCGACATCATACGATTTTTATTTTAGTAAGTGTATGTTATACACCATCTACGAAGAAAGGGGTTTACTCTGTAGTTTAAAGGGTTGAGTGACCTTTGTATCGGGGACGTAAAAGGGTTGTTTCTTCCTCCGTAAAGGGGTGTCGTCGGAGACGAATCCTGGTCTTTATAGGTGATTCGAAGTTGCTTCGGAGACATTGAGACTTCAGTCGAGAACCTTTACCTACCACACAAACTGGACCTCTTCCGTAGTGACGGGTCTGATGTTTTACTATTACTAAAGAAAAGGAGGAGGTACCTTTTACCCTAGAGTGACCGTTAGTATGTTTACTCTTCTCATTCTCTCTCTTTGTGGTAGTCCAGTTGACTCTTCTCTCCTTGAATATTCTACTACCAAGAGTTGAAACCGACGTTCGACCTTAGTGGACCCCCCGAAATTTCTTTTTGGGTACATACGTAGGGAAGGGAGTGGCATGAGAAAGGGGTAGTTCTACAACTAAGATAGACCCTGACCCTCGACTTGTGGTCCTAAAAAATATCTGAGTAGTATACTCAGTCGAGTCCGGACCCTTGGTGACGAAATGTTTTCCTCTTGGAGGGGTAGGAAGTCAGTCAGAAGACGTCTGAGACGGGTCCTGGAGTTAAAAAACGTTCTCGATTACTAAATTTTTTTACAATTACACCAGAACGTTTTATCGAGAGGTTATTCTATGTCTTCTACACTAGTATAAGGTAGTGATCTCCCGTCAAAGAAGTGACAGTTATCAATTAATTCCATAATAACGGAGTGCACTTAAGTGAGTCCAAGGAGAGCATTTTTTTTATTTTCGACGTACTACTACAAAATTACTTCCATATGATATTGGACTGAAGTATTTACAGTCAAGACAGGATAAATACTTTACTCACCAAAGTCCGGACTCGACCTCTGATCTGAGTATACTATTCAGATATTTTTCAGGACCACAAGTCGAGGGTCAGGGTCTATCTTAGTTGTAGAACTACCCCTTTCTCATACCACTCCCTTCTCTACGTACGTACCCAAACTTTCAGATTATAATTTTTCCGAAATACAGGAAAATAAACAGTGTACGGGAGAAGGATTTCCCAAACATAACATACCCTATACAACAAAAGTATTTCACATACCGAGACGACAATGGATACAATGGTTTTGTCCTCCCTTCCACACTATCATAGACTGATTCTAGACTAATGAAAGACAGAGTCTTTCACTCGGTTATTTACAGTCAAAAATTTAGTAAACTAAAAAAATTAGAACTTTATCTTTAGACCGTAAAGATTGTTCGAAGATCCACTACGGTTACGACACTGACGACCACCTCTTTGGTGTGACTCGTCACCCTCCATCTCTTCGACCCCCGTCTGTGTTCTAAGGAGAAGACTTCTATAGGAGTCTACAATTGAATGTACAACTACTGTACAGACGGACGGATATATAAGGGTACTTCTGTCTTTCTGGTGTCTAGGTCACATAGGTTCGACCTATACGTAGTCTTAGTAAACCAACGAAGAATTTTCCTTTCTAAAAATCAGAGTTGGGGACTTTTGGTCATCCAGACCTTCTCCCGGGTCCTTACATATAAAAAATTGTTCATGGGTCCTCTACAATACTATAGGAAGACCGAAAAAAAACAACAAGAACGACAACAACAAAAGTACAAATTTCCGTTTACATAAGGTAAGGAAAGGTACGTTTTGTATTATTCCATAGAATATACAAACAACAAAGAAAAGGTTTAGTTCAAACCTTTGAACTAGACCTAAGAGGTTTATTCAAACCTAGGAGGTTCCAACCTCCTAGGTGAGTAGGAGATGTCACTCGGTAGAATATGGTACAAGACGATTCGTAGAATGTATCCTCTGAACGACTGATCAATTCTCCAAACACGACCCTCTTCTCGATTACAGATGACAGAGAACACAACGGTAGTTCGAGTGTCTTCCCGGTAACAGTTGAACACAGTTTTCTACGGATGTCTTCCGTAAGTCTCTCAGGTACCGTCCCTCCTTCCATGTCCTGTTCTCTAAACGATAAGATACTAACCCAGTTCTCAGAGTTTCAAAGGTAATTCAGGATCAGAGGTTTCGGCACGTATCAATCAATGAAGGTGACGTAAGACAACCTCGTCAGTGTTTGAAGGTGAGTCTATGTTCTCCCTTATATCTGGGGTCATAAGTAACCCTCGTCACAGTTTCAGTGTGAACTGACCTGTGATGTAAAGGTACTCAAACGTACAAAAGCTTTTAGTGAAAACGAGTTTTAAAAAAATAAAATGTCTCCGACTCCGGTCTTGTCCCCTTTCCTATAAAGTTCCAACAACTGTCTTGTTTGATCCTAGGTTTGAGAGGGCCAGGATCATCTGACTCCGTAACGACGAATCTTCCTCGAGTTAAGACTAAGAATTTGACATTCCACCTACATCATTGATGGAAAGTTTCTACCGGGTGTCACTCGGTCCCAAAAGGTGTAAGTGTTGGTGTACGACCTGGGGAGGGTACAAATTAACCCGACGGGATTTTACGAGACCTTCCCTACGACACATTGAGGTCTCCGACTCGGACTTCTCCGAGCGTCGAAGGTGTATGAAGGTGGAACCTTGTGGGGTGAAACTTGGGTCTGGGTTAAGACACTCCCTCGAAGTCGTTGGTGACCTCTCCAGGTGTATGAGTTGACCTGAGGTTCGGTTGTCGGTAGTGAAGGACGGGTCGAGACTCTTACTCCGGTGAAACCTAGAAGATCAGTAGGTAGGGTCCCCCATAATATGATGTATTCTTTTGACTTTTCTGTCTTCTTCTTTAGGGAAATGGACAATCCGACCTTTCTCTAAACTAGCATCGGTCACTCAAGTGTGTTTAGGAAGAGTTCAAGAACCTTTTCGACGACCATAGGAACTCGAACAAGGTCTCCGTGTTTCCCCACCTATAAACGTTTAAGAAAGGTGCACTATCCGACTTCTCGTTCTCCTCTTTCGTATACGTATACATATGTAACATTATTATTATTGTTATGATTGAAATTATTACTACTACTACTATCGTTATCGATTGTGTCTTTAACGGATGATACACAGTCCGTGATTAGATTCATAAAATTTATTTAAGTAAGTAAATTGAGAATGGCGTTAGAATATTTCATTCATGATAATGACAGAAGTAACATGTTCACTCAGTGTCACCGGGGTCTTTCCCGTGAATGTGTTTTTTTATTGGAAAAGGATAAAAAAGTCCTTGTTTTTCCGGGGGTTTAACTAAATATAGGTACTTTGAGTTACTCAACAAAGTCCGTACAAAATAAGTTTAAGAACGTATCGTGTATATAATAAGAAAAAAAAGTAATTCGTCTTGTTTTGTGGTTGTATTTTCATTTACCCCTTTTAGGATAATGTTATATTTTACTAAAAGAAAAGGACTACACTAAACAGTATAGTCTTATTAGGATGTCTTTTTTTTTCTTTGTACGGTCGGATCATGTCTATTAATGGTTTGTGGTGTCGTCCTATGTTTTTGGAAGACGACTATGTTCCTTATTTAATTTTGGAGTTAGAGTTGGGAAAACCGTGACTCTTTACTAAATATCTTTCGAATTAAGGTGGACTCGAATTGTTGATGTTTAACTATTTTCGAAAAATGTACCGTCTAAATTTTCTCTCAGAACACCCCTCTCCATCCTTCTCTATTTACGATATAGAAATGAATAAAATTATAAATTTTTATTAAAGTCAGTATTTACATTTACTAGTCCAACACTATTTCAATCCCAAAGACGGTTCTAACAAATTCTCACTCCATTTCCTAAAGATTTCGTCAATAATTAGTGTCAGGGTCTCCGTCGAAGAGAGTAATAGATGAATACGTGTTCGGTTCTGTGACGGAGACCATTCGGGGGAGAATTATCTACACTGGATGAATGGCACTCAAGTCTACTTGACAACTCGAAGTACCATGTCCTGGGGAAATTCTTCGTGTCGGTTTCACATAATGCAATCACTGAAGGATACAAGGTAGCCTAGCCAGGAGGGTAGAGGGACTTTCCGGTTGGTAAGTAGAGAGAACGTCGTATAATCCACACTGGGTTTCTCCACCTTAGTCCCACCCCACCCCTTACCTTTATTTCGGTTATTAATGGTCACCTTAGTACGATACGTGTTCCCTTTACAGGAACAAAAGGTCAGCGAAGTACATAGCCTGTTATAAACAAAGACTCACTATCGACACTTGTGTCTTGTGTCCCAAATCTGGTTATATTAATTTATTCTCGGGTGTGTGTAGAAAGATTTTCCAATTCCATGGGACTCTAGATGGAAGTTGTATATCTAGATTAATCCGGTACTCGTTGTACGGGTGTTTCATAGTCTCTCTTCCCGTACCTGGTAGGGGGTGTTTGGTGTCTCCTAAGGGATCCTGTTCTTCGACGGGTACCCGTACTCTCTTTCCCGACCTTTCTTCTGCTACGACTCAGGGACCCATGCTAGAAGTCGGACTGTTGGTGCGTAGGTTTGAGGGTAGAAGAGTCCTCGTCTTAATGTCCAATACCACGGGTCCCTCGTCTCGGTAGTCCTTTATACTACACGAAAGACGGGTCCAATCTTAACCCTAAATCGTCAATGAGTCCGACTTGGTATTATTGACATAGCCTCAACTTCGGTAAGAGGTGACACGAGGGTTACGTCTTCAGTGTGTTCGGTGTGTTTGGACAACTTGTGAACTACACACTCCTTACCCGATCAGGAGAACTTCCGTCAGGGATCTTATGGAGAGGCGAGGAGTGGGTACGAAAGTCGTTGGTCGAGGACGTGCCTCTCTAGTGTCTGTGACTTCCTACCTTTAGTACGGACCTTGGTGTACACTTCGTCCGAAGACAATTCGTACACAACACTATCTCGTGACCTTTAAGGGATGGTGGGTTGGAAGGTGGGGAGTAGTCGCTGTACACCGTACCACGTTTCTGTCTCCAGTCCCGGTACGTCACACCGTTAGAAGTTTTGCGGTAGACATTCAAGGCGACTTGAATCGCTGTCATTTATTTTCGACATTTAAAAATGACGGCTTTGTTTTCAACTGTAGAGGACGTATAAGGTGCTTATTACTTCGTTCAATGTCATTTAATAAAATTTCCCGATAGATTTTTAAATGGTACTATTTCGAGTTCATTCCTAAGAATGGACTGTGACGAGAAAACAGAAACTCTTGTTAAGATTATTTTATGATTACAGTTCTGGTAAGTCATCCCTTTCCTTGTCAGAGAAGTTGTTTACTACGACTCTTTTGACCTATATGTGTACGTTTTCTTACTTTAACTTGGGAATAGAACGTGGTATGTGTTTTTGATTAAGTTTTACCTAATTCCTGGGTTTAGATGTTCGATTTTGATACTATAGACCCTGAAGGGACCACCGGGTCATCGATTCTGAGGTGCAAGGGTTACATCCCCCGGGTCCAAACTAAAGACCAGACCCTTGACTTAGGGTGTATGACTTCGATTTCTAAGGTGTACGGTGTTGATTCTTGGTCACACGGTTTTATTTATTTAATTTATAATTCTTTATTTATTTCTTTTATTTTAATATTTTGAGAATCCTCTTTCATATGTCCGTTTAGACGTACGGGAACCTAAACCGTTACTACAGAAATACTGTGGATTTCGTACTCGTTGTGTCTTTTTTGTCTATTTTCACTTGAAAACACGTAATTTACTGTGATAGTTCTCTTAATTGTCTGTTGCTTGTCTTGTCCCCTTTATAAACGTTTGGTATACAGACTATTTTATAGATTTTGTATATTAATTTATGTACCGAACGAGGAGTAAGAAGAGGTCCGACTATCTTACCGAGAGACCTCGGGAGTCACCCACAAGGGATTTAAGGAGTTTACGTACCTTGTTTATGACTAAATTTAAACTAATTTAAATTTAATTCACGTCTTAAGATCTCCCTCCTATGAATAAGTCAAAACAAATAATTAATCAAATTTTCTCTTGTCACATTATGAAGAAACTATTAAATGTAAACAAAAGACTAAATTTCAGTCCAGAGTTTCTTTTGAATCTGTTGGTCCTGTCGTGACTATTTGTGAGACCTTGGATAAAGACGAAGGAAAGTAACCAAGTAAATCGTTTATAAATAACTCACCGAGAATACGATATTCGGAACGTCTCACAACACTAATTGTGGAACGATGTCCACATCCATCGACTACGGAGAGAAGGTAGAGTGTCTTAGAGTAGGAGTGTACAGGACGATAAAGTAGTAAAATAAAAATAAAAAAATTAACTAAAAAAATTAAATTTAACATAAAAAATGAAATGTTATGACATGACCAAAACGGTACGTAACTGTACTTAGGTGGTGTCCACATGTACTCAAGGGTTGGGACTTAAGGGGAGGGTGGTGGGAGGGGTATAGTATAAAGACCCAGTAGGGTCACGTGGTCGGGGTTCGTAGGACATAGGACATAGCTTGGATCTGATCACTAAGCAAAGAATGTACTATCATATGTACAAAGTTACGGTAAGAGGGTTTAGTAGGGTGGGAGAGGGAGAGGGTGTCTCAGGTTTTCAGACAAGACATGTAGACACAGAGAAAACGATAGAGCGTATGTCCCAATAGCAATGGTAGTAAGATTTAAGGTATATATACACAATCATATGACATAACCACAAAAAGAAAGACCGAATGAAGTGAGACATATTAGCCGAGGTTAAAGTAGGTGGAGTAATCTTGGCTAAGTTTACACAAGAAAAATTACCGACTCATTATGAGGTAACACATATACATGGTGTCGAAAGAATAGGTAAGTAGACGACTACCTGTAGATCCAACGAAGGTACAGGACCGGTAATATTTGTCACGACGTTACTTGTGACCCCATGTGCACAGAGAAAGTTAAGACCAAAGGAGCCACACATACGGGTCGTCACCCTAACGACCCAGTATTCCGTCAAGATAAACATCAAAAAATTCCTTAGAGGTGTGACAAGAGGTATCACTGACATGATCAAACGTAAGAGTGGTTGTCACATTCTCCCAAGGGAAAAGAGGTGTGGGAGAGGTCGTAAATAACGAACACCTGAAAACCTAGTGTCGGTAAGACTGACCACACTTTGTAAAGTAGTAAAATCTTTGGTTGAGTCAGTGTGGTGTGACGAAGATCAAGAGTACATTAGAGAGAGGAGGATCGGAGACACCGACGAAAAGGGTCGTAGACCTTGTGGACATCGAGATAGGAGGCGGAGACGTTAACACAGACCTATCGAGGAGTAGAAAGTCCAGAGGTGAACTCTCTTAAAGAAGGCTCAGAATCACTCTTCGGGGAGGAGACACGAGTAGTGTCTGTCACGGGTAGTATTATGGAGTGGATCTGACGTAAGAACGTGAACAAGTCCAGGAGTGATCTGATCTTCGAGGTATTTCCGTCCTTTACACAGACTAATCATGATAGGACCCCTGTATTGCTGAAGGGCCACTGAGTCTGTCATTTCGCGGACGGATGTTACGCCCTGTGGACCCAAGCTAGGGACCCAACCTTTCTAGGGGACCTCTTCCTTTACCGTTGGGTGAGGTCATGAGAACGGACCTTTTAGGGTACCTGTCTCCTCGGACATCCGATGTCAGGTACCCCGACGCTTCTCAGTCTGTGCTGAAGTGAAAGTGAAAGTGAAACACCTACATTGAGTATAATTGCTGGACCGTGTATAATCCGGTCAAAAGGGTCTTAGTTGTATTGGTTCTACATTCACAATACTTTACAACATAATCCTTATCGAAGTTAATTCATGTTAATTGTCAGGAAGGTTGATTGGACCGATTAATCATGACCGACCCCGGGTCTCGTCACTGGAGATTGATAGTCGTCAGTGTCCTTGTTCTTTTTTAGTCATCAAATTAAAATTGTCGTCCGGTGGTTCCAGTGAGGACCCGGGGAAGAGGGAGTGTTGAGTCCGGGTGTTCTCCGTTCCGGTAGATACTGTGGAGGGGTTTATCAGGAATACTCCTCCACACATAAAATTAAATGAATGACGTCTTCTGAGTGTCGGCTTCTAGGTGTTGTTCAGTAGGTCTAGAAAAAGTGGCTGACAAAGTAGTTCTCTTTATGGTTCGACATCTTTACTTTTACTTTCCCTTTTATAGTCGAGATTTACGGTCCTAGTCCCGACCGTATTTTTCCTTATGTAAACGCCTTCGACATCACTCCACCCACTTGAAATCCTCTGACAGAATGTCTTACTTCATTCAGTCTTTCTCTTTTATTCATAGAATATAATTGCGTATATGTACCTTAAATCTTTTTACCAACACTATTTGGAGAAAAGTCCCATCCTTATGTCTACGTCTGATCTCTTACCCGAACATCTGTGTCTCGCCCTTCCTCTCCCACCCTACTCACCTCTCTCCTCGAGACTGTACATATGTGATGTCGCAGATTTTATCCATCGATCACCCTTCTACGACATATCGTGTCCCTTGAGTCGAGTCACGAGACACTACCAGATCTCCCCTCCCTACCGCCCCACTCCACCCTCCCTCCGAGTGCCCCCAACCCTATGTATATATGAATACCGACTAAGTACAACGATATGTCGTCTTCGGTTGTGTTGTAACATTTAGTTAATAGGAGGTCAATTTTTATTCGAAATTTTTTTCTTGACTTGTATGTGTGTGTATTTAGTCCCGACTTTGAGATTATTCTCTTCAGGTTCCCCTCTTTCACGACCTGTTTTGAGAGGTAACAAGATTTTTTTGTCTTATAGTAATACAGGTCCACCTGAGAGTCCGTTTCGTCCGATCAGGTCAGGGTTTGAGGCGTTCTAAGTCTCAAAATGTCGGTGTAGACTTGAGACTGTCAGACTCCCGACGTCCCGTGGGGAAAACCATGATCTATTCGAGTGGTAAAAGAAGGGAATTGAACAGAGTAAAATAACGAATAGTATAACACTTATTTCCTCATCATACTCGTTTTATGCACGGATTTTCAAGGTACATACTTTTGTGTTGTGGAATTCCTTTCAACTGTTACTTAGTGGTAAATTTTTCAGTGTCGTAAGGTTTGACCTTTACTTTTAACAAATGTTTCTCTGTCTAACGTGGGTTTCCAGGTTATGACTCTAGAAAAAATTTATTTTTCTATAAAATTACTCTTTTCAGTACTTTTAAATATCTTAAACATTTTACTTTGACTTTCAGACTGAATGACACGGTAGGAGTTTCTCGGCTTATAAATAAACAGCGACTCGCCGGGACGGGTTCTGGAGGAAGCGACTCGTCGGTGTGACTTAGAAGTTTCACAGTTTCTTGTTCAGTACGACCTCAACCACGGGACGAGCGAACTCAGGATCTGTTTTGTCCTCTCGGTGGTCAGAGATGTCTCTTTGGACTGGGAGACGGGGCATGTGGAGTGTCTCTTCACTTCTCGATTCCGGATGATGTCAGACAAGGACCAGGATGGGTCTCAAAACCAACGACGAAAGTTAAAAATTTTTTAATTTATAAATAATAATACGACACCTCTCAACACTTTATGTAAAATTTTACCTCCCTTTTAGTGGTATTAATGGGAGATGATTATTGATTACCAATGAAAAACCATGTCTAAGGAGACATGGTCTAAGGAGGGTCTAAGGAGACGTCTAAGGAGGGTCTTCCCACAAATACATACACACAGATAAACATTATATAGTGTATATATATATATGAAGAAATAGGACTTTTTTTATAAATTGTATAGTACTTGTGAACCGAAAAGTTATCTAGTTTTGGAGGTAGTAATAAAAATTACCGATATATTATAAGTTTGAATTTAATACATGGTATTAAAATTGATTAATGAATGATGACCTGTAAATCCGATGAAGGTTCTACATTATAACGTTTATTACAAAGACACCTGTGGGCAATGTTGGAATAGACTAATAAAGGAAATCTTTGTAAGGATCTTAAAGACCTAGTTTAACATCCGTGAAAAACTATGTTTAACAAATTCACGGGAGTATTTTTACTATGGTTATAGTCATAAGAAAAAATTAGAAACGTTACACTACCCTCTTTGTGATAAAATAAGAAAGTTAAATGTAAATAAACCAATTATCACTCCAACTTTAATACATACAAGTAAACATACGAAAGAAAATTTTAATGTAAATTACAGGAAACGAGTCAAAAAAGAGTCCCACAAGTAGGAAGCACATATATCCCAGCTCCCCTGACTCGTTTTCGAGTCATATGATTTATATAATTGCGAGTCAGTTAGTATCTACGACTTTTATTAGAAGGGGCCAAAAATAAAACGTACACTGTAACCTGTACGTCACTTAAAATTTAAAATGAATAAGTGTTAATAGTCAGAACAATGTTGGTTTTAAAAATTTTATCTGTTGACTGAGTGGAAGTCTGTTTTAGTTTCACCGTAATACATGGGAAGATCGTTATACAAGGTCGGGTACCCTGGGTACCATCTAACGTTTGTAGTGTCGGTATAAACGGTTCTCTCGGATTTGTTTCTCGTAAATTTCTTACTACAAGTCGTTACACTATCTTCTGTCTATGACTTTGACTTTTGTCCCTCATTCGTTTTACTGGTCTGAAGGACGGAAGAGATACGTCAACCCTTGGTAAATATTGGACGGACCGGTAGACTCCCTTTTTTTTTTTGTCGTGGATTCCGTGGAATCTCAGTGATGTGATTTGGAAACTTACACTGGTAATTATTCTCCAAAGTAAGTACGTTGTATTAAAACAGTGAGCATTTCCCCGTTAGTGACAGTAGTCTATACACTATAAATTGTAACCTTTTGTCACCTTGTTTCTGGAGTCCCCTTTTTTTTCACTCTAGATTCTTAAAATCCGAGTTATTTTACCAAGAAGTTTCTATTTTCGTTGTTTTTAAAAGTTTGTGTGTTCTTGAGTCCCTCTTACTAAGAGAACTTCAGAGTTTATTTCGTGATTTTTGACTTAACGTCGGTTGGTTCTCCACTTACCATTTAATTGTCGTTTCCTGGTGGTTTCTGTTTTTACGTCCGGTGTCTCCTATTTTGGTTTTATTCTTTCGTCCTCTATGTAATCTTTCCCTTTTGGTCTTGGATACCGAATAAAGGACGACTGTCATTCCAGTGGAAGAGTCCATTCAATAGAGAAAACTGACAACTAACTCCAAAGTGTCTTCATGAATGTCCCTACATAGGATCACACTATGTTTTACCCTTTCTTGTCGTAACTTAGAGAGTCTCTAAGCCCCTTCCTCAGGTCGTATCCCTCGTTCCTTCCCTGGTGACACTACCGTGGAACCTAGTACCTCTTCCTATTTAGCTCCCACCGAACCCAGTCTATAGTTTTACTCACGGTTGAACCCCCTTTTATTACCTCCGGGTGGAGGACAAAGAGGAGGAAGACCGAGATAGAGAGGGACAAATGGAAGATTGGTACGTTATAGTAGGTACCATAGACCAAGTTTGTCCACTCCAGTCTCTAAGGAGTGGACGAAATCAGGTAAGCTAAGAGGGTGTAGAGGATTGCAGAGTAGCCAGGTCGTAGTGTCAGAAAGACTTCAAAGGTCAGGGTGATTACACTGGAAACACGATTGTATGATCCAGTCGTCAAGTTCTAAGTGTAAATACCGGTTAGTGGGGTTCCTCCCTTCCCCGGGAAGTGCTTCATCTTTGTGATGAGTCGACTCTTTGTGTCGCTAAACTTCAACCTAATACAAGTCATAGTCTAGACAACACAATCCGTGTGAAAAGGAGACACTCCGACGATCTTCCTTATAGAGACACCGTTGACGACTTGTTCTTTCTCAAGAACTTTTTACGGTCTTTAACTTTAGTCTTAGTCATTTCTTTTACTCCTTTTCTTCTGTAGTCTCTTGTGTCGTCATCCGAAAGAACCTGGTTTAGGGTCTCTCTCATGTCTGTGAGAACACCTGAGGCACATTGTTAATCTTTATTTATGTCTCCTTGGTGTTGTGGAATGTCGATACCTCTCACGTAAAGACTTCATTTTGTAGATATCTTATGTCATAGTACCGAACACCGATACGACGGACCTTTATTTTTGAGTCCGATCTCAAGTGTCTTATGAGACCTTTAGAGAGTAGTGTCTTCAGAACACCTCCAACTAAGTACAAGGAAAAATTTGATCTCTAGTACTTGATCTTCTTTTTTTTCTTCATCCTTGTATTGAAGACAAGTGACATCTGTCGAGTTCAATTGGACCTTTTAATTAAGTTCGGAACTTTGTTTTTTGGGAATCACATGAATCACTAGTCTCTCTGTGGAAGACCTTCTTATACTCGTCTTTCGTCGTCTCCTTCTCTTCTATACAATCGTCTCTTAAGTCGTTTTTTACTTCCCATTTGATATCTTCATTTCCGTAGTATATTTCCAGTTAAACGACAGTTGTCTCCTGTTCGAACACTGTTGACCGAGGATGGACACTATTATTTCCTCGAGAAGGGACTTTTCGTCGGTAAAGGGACTCTGTTTTTTATATTACGTTCTTTTGGTTGTCTCCTATGACAAAGTTACTGGTTACTGATATCTTGTTCGATAATGACAACCACAGCAAATCAGTAATTCAACACAGGCTGAGAAACTTTGGGTTACCTGACATCGGGCGGTCCTAGGAGACAGGTACCCTAAGGAATCCGTTCTTATGACCTTACCCATCGGTAAAGGAAGAGGTCCTTTAGAAGGACTGGGTCCCTAACTTAGACGTAAAGGACTTGACCTTCCGTCTAAGAAATGACGGCTCGGTGGTCCCTTCTGCGTCTTGTTCGATGTTCTTCTGGAATAACAGCTGACGTAGGGACCTCTCCGAAAGATTTCAGACCACCACCATACACTCGGTTACGGGGTTCCCTATTCTTGTGACATGACGGACGACTCAATAGATGTTCTAGAAAAAGAGACCGGGACTTATCTTCTCTACTTGGATTTTACCTAGTATACGAGTCCACACCAGGAGACGGACTAGGATCCTTAACCGACTCACAGTTACTTATGACGAGGGAGATTGGACTCGAGAACCCGTTACAAGTTCATTGAGGAGGAGAGAGTAGGGTAGACAAAGTCCTTATCGAGAGTACTCAAGAGTCATTCTTATGGGGTACTGGTGGTGACTGACCGGTTAGATTTGGTAGGGGAGTTATGTCAGTGGAGTTCATAGAAATGAGCGGAAGAAGTGTGATTGGACCTCACGGAGGTAGAGTCGGAATTCTCTTAATGGTGCGTATTGTCTAGACGGGACGTCGGTTCTTAAGGTCTCTGGGATTACCCACTGCATACATGTATGTGCCTTGGGGTCATTTTCTGTTCTGATCGTAAGACTGTTCTGGTGTTCCGAAGAGATGGTTGTTCTAGAACAGTAAAGACCACACGGTCGACGAGCCGTCTACTCCTTACTTACTTTATTGTTGAGTCATTTTACTTATTCATCCAGTAAAGACATCTGACATTCCGTAAGTCACTCGTCCAGTCCAAACACTAGGTGGACTCGACATGTCTACAACGACCATCGGAACAGAGAGGCCTACACAACGAGGGACCAAACTTCTCGGTCTGCTATGTGAAGAAAAGGTGACTGTAGAGACCTGGTTCTTATTTTACAAGTCAGTCGTGTCTAGTAGTGTCATGACTCTCAACGGTATTTGTCTTGACGAAGAAAGGAAGGGTGGAACTTCACTTAAGTCGTTACAATGAATCCACGATCAGGTATTTCTCGTTAAAGGTTTGATAGAAGAAGGTTTACCCTGATGATTAAAAGTCAAACGTGGGACTCCTTAACTCCGTGACTCTATATATGTTATTCAACCTTTGGAATTTTCTTTTAAAGGGTCATTAAAGGGTCGGATTTTATTACTACTATTAACTCCTAATTTGAGGTGAGACTCGAAGAAATCCTCTGAGTCTCTTGTCCCTTTATGACCTGTTCCCTTTGTCTTAAAAATATGGTCTTTAGACTCGTTGATACACCAATATTTATTTCAATTATTGGAATGGTGAACAGAGATTATTTTAGGGAAGAAAGAATTACGTTAATTTTTAGATCTATTTGTGTCTCTAAGTCATCAGAATAGAAGATAAAGTAGTTGAGAAACCAGGTGAAAGGTTTTTCCAGCCTTAAAGTTGTGTTTTTAGTCTTCTATCATTAACTATATACTTTAAGAAAATTTTAGTCTTTTTGGAGACGGAGTAGAGTAGACCACTTCTCTCTAGTGACTTTCTTCGATAACATTTTTATGGATTTCTTTTATAGTAAAAATGTAATTTTTCGTTTCACGGAAAACGATAGTACACTGTTTTACTTTCATAAAGTCTTGAAGAGTAGTGGTAGTGTAGTCGTGATTAGATCTGATAAGTGAACGAATGTAATTATCAGGTTAAAAATACTTTCCAGTTTTTTATTATACGATTTAGAGGTGTTATTATTAGTACCGTGAGTCGATTCAAAAATTGGACTACTAGAAATCGACACTCTTCGTGGGTTATTTCATATAAACCTCCCTGAAGGGACCACCAGGTCACCAATTCTTAAACGGAACGTTACGTCTCCTGAACCCGAGTTAGGGACCAACCCCTTGATTCTAGGGTACACTTACCTCGTTGATTTGGGTACGTGGTGTTGATGACTGGGGTGCACGACGTTGTTCTAGGGTGCACTGTATTGACTTCTGGGTCACAGCGTTGATTCTGAACTACGTTGGTTTATGTGTTTATCTATCTCGACTTTGTGAAATCTTCCTTCATGTAAACCTTTAATGAGTTTATCGTTTCCCCGTTCGGAGATCCTTTGTTACACCCAGTGTGAGTCACACACGTATTGTCAGAGAATGACGTGAACAGAAATGTGTCGGTGTACCGTTCGATTAGGAAAGTTCTTTCTCTGATTAATCTATATCTTGTGTGGATTTTATAAGTCAGAAGAGTAGTTGGATTTATTTAAGTAAAGATATTGAAGTCATGTTTACACAATATGTGACGTACGTACGAAAAGGTTTATACGTGTTTAAGTACCGTAAACTCTTTTCCATGTACCGTAAACTCCCGATTTATATCCTCTTACCACACACACACACACATACACACACACACAACCCTGCCCAATTCCCCATCTATCCCGTAACTATGGGGTTTGTAGTCATAGGATTTATATGAGAAAGAAGACTGAGATACAAGAGATAAAGGAATTAACTGGGTTTTGCTTGGACAATTTAAGGTTCTCTATAGTTGTTGGAAACACTCGTTCTCTTCCTCGTCCCTTTTGGTGTTGGTGTCATTTTCCCTTCTTCGTACTCGACGAAATGGAACAATGGGGGTGGTAAGAAGGTCCGTAGTAGGAGTGGTTCAAAAGAGACTGTCGTTTTTTCCGACGTACACCAGGTGGTATCGGGTCACCATGGGGTTTAGAGACACTCGACGGGTCCCGCTACAGATGGGGTTTAAGAGGTCCTCCGGAGTCCTACGTGTCTCGATTTTCCAGTCATCGTGTCGTCCGGTTCGAGATCTTTCCTTTATTCTCTTTTACCTTTTCCAACACCGGAAGGGACTCTTATCACCCTCCCATAGTTTAATAGAGGTAATGTCCGTTTGACCGTCTCAACCAAACATGGGACACTTTACACAAATGAGTAAGTAAGTAAAATTTATAAATGACAGATGATACACGGGTTCTCGGTCACTTCTTTTGTTTGAACTTCTTTCCTCCATCCTTCCTCCGTCGAAATGGTATAATCCACTATTTCCACACCTTTAATTTTGTGTGGTTTTTCTTATTGTTATTAGTAAGTTTCAACTCTGTAAGGAGGTACCTGGGGGTGTTCCTTTCCAAGAGGATGGGGCCGGAGCACCCGAGAGAGGTGCTCGAGACACTTCAGGAGGTGGAAGGGGAGTCACAGACCCATGACCTTGTCGTGAGGTGACTGTAGAAATGGCGACTTCAGGTAAAGTACCCCATTGAAGTCGAGTTACTCCTGAGGTCTTATGGACCTTTCTGTTTCTTGCTGGTACAAAAACCAAATGTCCCTTTTAGTTTAATGGATGTCAAAGAAGAGGTACTGTCTCTAAGGATAAGCCACAGAAGGAGGCACGGGGTGACGGATGGGGTAGGGTTGTACGAGTGTATGTGGGGGTAAGGTGTGGATCGGGAAGTCATGATTGCCACCAAGAGTGACCGAGTATACGTAGGTTGTCGAGTCGAACAAAGAGAGAAGACAGGAAGACGAGGAGAGGGGGAAAGGATAGTCTTGTACGAGGACCCTGTTCTCGTCCTTGTACGGAAGAATACCGATATCTTGGTTATGGTCATTACCTTCTTGGCAGCGATGGAACTGGAATCTACCCAGAATCACTTTCACTTGCAGAGAGTCAGCACAGGCTGAGAAGTGCTGGCGTACCTGACATTTCAGGTACCTTAAGAGGTCCGGTCTTATGACCTCACCCATCGGAAAGGGAAGAGGTCCCCTAGAAGGGTTGGGTCTCTAGCTTGGGTCCAGAGGGCGTAACGTCTATCTAATAAATGGTCGACTCGGTTTACCCGGAATCCACTTACCTTTAGAGTCATTCTGTTCCTTCTTTTAGAAGGAATCAAGAACATTGATAGATTAAAGATAGTACAATCTCTTGGTGAAGACTTCCTTACCACCATACCCAAGTCCCCTTTTCGAAAGTGTTCCTTTTTCGTTTATTTGTGTGGGTGTACACCGTCGACACGACAAACAAAATAAACTAATGTCGTTAAATTTTTTTACACGAAAGTAGCTGTAACATGATTGGATCCATAATACGTCTAAGGATCCTCGGTGCAAACATCCTTAAAGTCTGTCCTCGGTACAAACATCCTCATATATGTTTTAATCCTGTCACACACTCTCAAGGTGAAAATCAGACACGAAGAGTTTGAAAAGTTTTGTGACAACTTTAATAAAACTATAAGAATTAGAAGAAAAATGTTTTTCTTCTGTTTTGTTACACCATTGAATTATTTTCTGTTTCCGTTAGTTTAGGTGACACATAAAAGGGGACTTAAGACTGTGTCAATTGAATGGTCATTCTAGTACCCTTCGTTCACCCTCCCTTTTATTTTGAGTTGTTGGGGTTAAATTTGGTCAAAGTGGAGGTTAGTGAAACCTTTATTCTCCTTCTTTGTTATCTCTACTCGTATTATAATAGGGGCTCAAGTTTTATGCTTATTTTAATTAATGAACCGAGCTCAAACCTGCTGTCGTTAGCAAACACCCACCGTTGCCCCCAGTTGTTTTTTGAAGGAAGAGAACAAGACGGACAACTTTTCTTTTTGACGTAAGTTTGTACTTGTAATTTCTCTAGTCTCATAGAAGATTCTTACGTTTTTTTCTCTACCATGATTTACTTTCAGACTCGTATCTTATTTTTTATTAGTCAGTGATTATTGATTGCCACTACAAAGGACTAGTCTTGACGTGACTTTAGGTTAAGTTTAAGGTTGGGATAAATCGTTTTAGTTAGAACTTGACCAAATTTAAAAATTTTTATGTGATACTCCTTTTTCTTTGTTTTCCCATCATTAATCCATGTTCATCTTTGTTCTTTGATTCAGAAGATTTATTTTTGTGAACACTTGAAATAACGGTTTCCTCGTAAACAACAACAAATCAACGAGACAACACAGCCTATAAAACACTGGTGTACCGGATATCGGACTGTCCGAGGAGACAGGTACCTTAAAGGGTCCGTTCTTAGACCCCACCCAACATTAAAGGAAGAGGTCCCCTAGAAGGGTTGGGTCCTCAGTTTTGGTGTAGAGGATGTAACCGTCCGTCTAAGAAATGGTGACTCTGTGGTCCCTTCAGGGCTTCCTCATGAATGTCTAATAGATTTGGTTCGCCAGGAGTAAGTTTCCTTTTCCTACCCTAAGTCCTTTGAAGACTTAGTCACTTGTACACCTCTAGACCCTTCTTACCCACTGAGACTCCGTCGTACCTTCGAGACTCGGGAAAGTTGTATGGGTCCGGATACGTCTGGAGGACAGACCGACAAGGACTCAATATAGTAAACGATTATATGACTAAGATCATTTATTTTACAAAGAGACTCAAGTCACTCGGTGAGATCATTTAAATTACCTTGGAATCCTCCCCTAGTACTTTTGGGGTACCCAACTTATGTTGGACCTGAACTCTAACCGTAGGACTCAGTCTTCCCCGACAACCTTGGAAGAAGATATCGGTCGACCAGTCTCGTGTTTCTTGTTGGACCCGAACACTGAACGTAGACTTAAACCCGTCCCCGTCTCCCCACCCCACGTCAGAATATTTAGACTAGGTACTTGGACACCTTAGACTACGATAGAGATCCATCCACCACACTCTTAACTTAAGAGTCTGTGGTCACCCATAAACAAACGACCACACTCTTCTTTGGGGGAGGGACTGACCTTAACCATGGTCTTGGTTAAATTGGTGAGGAGTTCGGACACCTTCGCTTCTTCCTTTGAATGTACCCGTAAGTCTCATATTTGTTTCTTACAACGGGGGGTCAAGATGATCCTAGTTCGATAGTCGGTGACGTCAGTGGGTCACCTGATCCCGGTCGTGGGATTTTAGAGTCTATCTGTGTGGTAGTTACACCCGTGTAAAGGGATGATCTACTGTTAGGGGTACTCTTAGATGGGTCTTCCTTCAATTTACATAAGTGTTCTGTTTCTTACTTTCTTCCGCTCCTCGACCTCTTATCGACAATTGATTCACAATTGGTTTCAATTGGTACTGGGTCGTTGACATGAAGACCTTTACACAGGAGTCTTTTATTAGTCTTAAAGACTGTTAAATAGGATTTCTACGTATTTTTATTAGATTATTGTCATTTTTTACCCTTGTCACACTTTGTTATCTCCACTCCAATGTATTTTGAGGGTGTTATTTTCGGTATCAAATCTTTTGAGTGACTTCTTTATCCTTTACAAGGGGGTTTATAACACTTCATCTTTTTCTTTTGTTCGATATTTTGTAATTTATGTTGGACTCTTCTTTTAATTAGTATTTTCTCTCACTATGAATAAATGTACAATGTAATGTCTAACGATCCGTAAGAAGGACAATTGGTATTATTGTCTTTGTCATGCATCTCCCGTTGTTACACGGGTAGACTCTTTTGACGTAAAGGGGTCCACTGAAATCCATACCCACCAGTTACTTTGTATTCAACGCTTCATCCCCGAAGGTTTTATGATGACCGAATAAAACGATCTTCACGGGAAATGAAGAAGGACTTACGTCCGTACTACCGATCTCGAGGTCGTTCAGTAGAACACTAGTCCTCCTGACATCTGTCCCCGGTAACGGATGGTAACGTCATTTGTTTCTTACAACGGACGGTAAGGTCAAGACGTTCCTATTTCGGTGAGCCGTGACATCGACGGGTGACTACCACGTGGGACTATCAAGTCCTACCTCTTTTTGTCCTTCATAATATACGAAACCTCTATGGATTCTATCAATTCTTCGTGAGGATTCCTTATTAAAATTACTCGGGTCTAAGAACGTAGAAGGGTATGTGACTTTTCATAATTGTAGTAATTGGACTCTACAGACAAGAAACACTAAACGTCATTAGGAAACTACAAGTTGATGTACCCTAAAAGAAGGGGGTCGTTTTTCAAGGATGTATAAGACCAAGGAGGGACTGGAGAACCGTCGTCAAGGAGTCTCGACATACTTTCTGACAGAGACCCTGATAACAGGAGCCATTCTGGGGACCTATTTTGAATTGAACGTTGAAAGTCCAACATAGGAAAAGAACGTAGATGTCCTACTTTCGGAGTGTGACTCCTACTCCGTCTCTCTCCTCCCATAGTCAGGCACTACGATGGAGTCTCGACGACATTGTAGGGACTTGTTGTGATACATACACTACTCGTTTTGCAGAAAGAATTCTTGTATTACAATTTGTTACTTGTCGTCACCGAAAAATTTCCACTATGACTACATCATATAGAGTATGTGTACACACACACACATACACTCTCTCTCTCTCTCTCTCTATCCCCGTCCCCTTCGGGGTGGGTGTGTCGCCACCACTCTGACCGGCTACAGGGAACGAGACCCGGAGAGTGGACACCGTCTCGACGTAACGGAGACGTCGGCGCCACCGGAGTAGGTCGTCCCTACGTAATCGGTACAGGTTCGGACACTACAGTGTGTGGTACCAGACCATCAACTCATTTGAGAGGTCAGAGGGGACTCTGTGGAGACCGACCATGCCTCATATGACCCACTAGGACATTCCCTGTGTTTTCCGATACAGGTTTGACACTTAGGTGATAAGTCTTTTTCGAGTGTTTTACGTAAGTAAAATCTTAATCCATAGACTTCTGATTCAAAAGGGGAGAACTCTTACTATATTATGTATCTATTCGAATGGACAGAAGACATTCCTTCGAACCTCAATTTAGTACCGTTATTATGAATAGGAAACCAATCCCTATTAGTCATGTATGAAAAGATAGCGAGATTCAACGTAGTAGAATGTAAATGTAAAGTTCCTGGAATAGTATTCATACACAAAATAACATTTGACCGAGAATTTTAGGTGAACTCGGATAGACACCATAATCTTTGTCTTAAAATCTTTTTTCGAGTGGAGTTAGTATCAAGTTCTTAGATTATAGATTATGAGTTCTGAAAACCGAAACCCCCCCTCGTCAAAACAAGTATGATTGGTCTTCAGGATACACGTGGATTTTTTAATTATCTCCAGTTAAATTCTTAACAGTGAGAGGTCAATAATCGTCAGATACCCTCAATTGAGGTATCGATAGTTTTAAGTTCTTACGTTTATCAATCTTCCGACATATCTGTACTTAAAATTAGAATATAGGAGGTCGATAATCGGTTTTTATACAGAAGTAGGGAAGTAGGTAAAAATAGTAAGGAAGTAAATAACTGAGTAGGGTGTTTATAAACGATGTACGGGTGATTCACGTACTATTCAAGTCCACTGTGTAGTTTTCATTCTACCCATTGTCAGAGACTAGAGTTCCTTTTATAATGTCGTCCCTCTCTATTTTATGTACTTTAGTGAAATCTCACTATTTATAAGATTTATTTTACTCTCTACTCTCCTACCGACTTCTGGACCCTGTCTCCCTAGAAAAGTAGTTCTTAGATAAGTGACATGATGGTTTCACACAGTCTGACCTCAGGTACAAGGGTGGACACTAATCGTAACAAAGGATAGAGAAAACAAAAGTAAGGAGGTTCGGACTTCTCACAAAAGGAAAGAAAGGACTACCATTAGTGTGAGTCACATAAGGGTAGAAAAAAAAGAACCATTCCGAAACTTTAGTTACAGAAGAATGGAGACTCCCTCTTCTCTCACCCCCCCGAATGGAATGGTTCGTCATGTTGTAATTCTATCACTTTATTAAAGGGACTTTACAAGTAACCATATCATCACACACACACACGACCAGTGTGACAAACATGTCGTCTCATGTAAAAACGAAGTTAATTAAGGAACTTGTCGGATCGAATCGTTGACATTTAGTCAAACGGTCTAAGATTCATCGACCACTTGGCCTTATTTACTCTGTGTGTTATGCATTGCATCTGTTTCATCTTTCCCTTAGACTCATCTTTACCCCAGTACGTTTTCCGTAGTTGTTCCCCGTTGACACTAGAGTCTAGTCTATTCTAGAAGTATGTACACAGACGTTGTCTTTCTGTATACGAATTTAACGGACGATTGTACTTTAAAAGTAAAATGAGTGATAATAATAAACTGTACATCTGTCCGTGTCTTAATCTGTGTGTATGTGTATGTGTGTTTTGGTTCGTATATGTACATAGTCGGTCGGGTAGGTTTCTTAAGTAGTATCGTGACTTATATTATAACTTTTTACTCATTGTTTGACAGATGATTTTCTTCTTACTAATTTATTTAATCTCTTGTACGTATATTATGATACCCAACACTTTTACTATATTTTCTAAAGGACTGTATCTTCTACGAGCACTATGTAATTAAAATTTTCATTTTATATTTTATGGTGTTAGGACCAAAACATTTAAATATCTTTACACACTTGGTTTTACATTTGTCATCAAGAGAGACCCACCTTTCTAATTAGAAATGAAAGAAAAATAAACATTATAAGATTTATAATTTCTGTGACGAATGATAAATAATTGATAGAAGACACACAGTCCTTGTACAAGTGTTAGAAAAAAACTACTAATACAATGTGTACGAGAAACACAGTAGGATTTAGGTGGGTAAAGAAACAACAGAATGATCGGATCGTTTTACGAATTTTGTCCTTTAATAGTTTATAAAGACCACGTTTATACACAAATGGAAAGGACGAACTTACCCCTATCCAAGGGTTAATGGACAACCTTTTTCGGGGTTTGGAGGGTTTGTCAGGAAGTATGGATTCTGCCACGATAGGGAACCGATTGTCTGAAACCCTATATTACAAAGGGAAGGGAACGAGTCGGAAAAAGAGGAACGAGATTCAGATTCGAATCCGACTACGATTAATCGTGACGATTTTCGACTTTCGAAATTTTAATAAAAGAACGTTTCTACTATTAATATACTAGGATGATGAAAATGAACATTTGAAGAAAATAACAGGTGTGAAAAAAAAATTGCGATGATTTGTCCGTATTTATCAGAATTTTTAGCAAATAATTACTTGAGTCTACCCACTCAGAGTTCGGACCTCTGTGATTTATTTGGAAGTAAAGTCCTCTTTTTACGATCGTGTCCCGGACGGTAGGATGTATTTTCCCAAATCAACGGAGTCCGTTGGTCACTAGTTCTTTTACAGACACTAGATGTTAAAGATACAAGGTTGACTAAAATTGAGTTAGTCAAAGACAAGGATCTACATAGACTTATAACTTTTTGTTTTTCATAGATGTATAGGTTCTTCCGTAAGACAGGACAAATTTTTCCTACGAACTATGTAAGTTGTACCGTAATTGTATATAAGGTTTTATTAGTCATAAGAAATACTAATACTGGTTTTTTTTGTTTACCTCCACCCCCCCCCCTAACGTCATCCTGTTTGTAAGTACTCTAAGAAAGTAAGTTGACGTCACGGTTGTAATATGTTTTGTCTTTGTCAGTGTTTCTTTTACATTTACAAAACTATAAACAATTGACTATATAATAGTCGTTAACTTTTAAAGTTTTCATCTAGGGTACTTCATATTAGATCCGGATTATATTTAAAAGAATATTCTCGGGTTTACAAACATAAGAGACCTCCGATACAAGGAGTAAATAAAAGTGGAGTGCAGTCGCCTTAAACAACCAAGGTAGAGATACTGTTGGTAAGTCTTCCCACTATTACACTTCAGATGGGTGGGAGTACACGTGTCGGGTGGGACAGGACCGACCGCTCCCGACCATAGTGGGAGACCAAGTCTATTCGAAAGCCTCTTATGTTTCCTTGCTATGAATTTTAGTGGGGTTTTGATCCTGACTTTTCGTTTGTCGTGACAGGTGGAGAGTTTTGAGACCACCGAGATTTCATTTACTTGTGTAGGGGAGTGTCGGTCCTTCGTTATACCAGTTACAAGACAAGCCGGTGGTTCTCGGCTCTGACGACCGGTCATAAGTCTACCGACCTTACACGTCAGGTAAGTATATGAGAACTCCGAACAAAACATTCCTTCTCCTCTGTCCGGTAAACGAAAACTTTAGTTTGAATGGTAGGTTTGAAAATGGCTATGGAGTCGCCTTTGCTTCGGGAGTCTTTATGTTTATGAAGGAGTCCACGTACGCACTCGTGCGTGTGTGTGGGTGTGTGTATGTATGTGTGTGCACGTGTGTGTGTAAACCGTTCTTGTGATCAAGAAACTGTCAAATAAGAACAAGAGGATACTTATTTCTTTACTTGGTTTGACTTTGATTGTCGTCACATCCTCACTAATCCGGTCTAGACCGAGGAGATTACTACCCTGCACTAAGTGACATAGATCCTGTTTACAGGAGTGGTTGGTCGTGATGGACACACGAAGACGTTTTCGTCTGTTTTCTGTTTTTCTATGACACGAAGGGTGTCAGATCGGACACGGGACTCGTTGTGTGTTACCGTTCAAGACTCTGAAACCGCCCCTCACCCTCCTTCGACCCCGTGTCTTCTCAGTACGTCTAGTTTAGTGTCGTGAGTACAAAGAGTAGTTCTTTATGTAATGGTAGGACTCAAGAGGTCATTCAAGGCGTTTTAACAGACACCATGACTCGTCAATATTATCGGGTACGGTTATATACTAGAGGTCTAGACTAAGAACAACCTTTACCGTACCTCTCAACGTTCCTAAAGTAAAAGTGGACTAACACCCTTTCTTTCTTTACAATGTCTCTCTTTTATAGAGTTTCTCTCGAGATCCATATCAAATTCGGGATCAAAAAAAGTTATAACTGTACTCCTCCTGTCGATATACCTTTTATATTCTTAGTAGGAGAAACGTTGTGATTCTTGATCTACGTCTTTAGACTTTTTTTTTTAACGGTATGTCGGGAGTCAATGAGAAGTGTCAAAAAACACCGAGAAAAAAAACCACAATAAACTGTCTTAAAGAGTTAAAAATTGTGAACGGAGTAAGGTCCAAAAAAGACGAGGGAAGTGTACAAAATAAATGTGATTTATTTTAAAGAAGAGAATCATTTATCATAAATGGGAAAATTCAACGGAATACGGTTATCAACCATACAGAATTTATTGTGTATACTTCCTAGAAAAAATTCATCGACTAGTGTATCGATATTGAATATTTCCTGGGAAGTGAGTTGGTTCTTTTATAGTTAATATTATTTTCTTGGTGTACGTCAAAATTGGTCGTAAAAGTAATTCCGTGATTCCATTAATTCCTCATTAATATTTTCAAGAGTCTATGTCCGTTCTGGGACAAAACCCAGTAAGTATATTATTGTTTTATTATTAACCGTAGACGGTAAAATTCGTGAATGAGAAACGGTCCTTAACATGGTTTACAGAAGGTGCATCGAGATCTTTGACTCCGAACTTCTCCTAGTGAGTTGATTCCGATACGTCGAAATTTAATTGATGGCTCAACTTGAGGTTGAAGTTATGAAAGGGGTTACCCGGTCTGACTCTAGAGGATGTAAATATCGTGAATATGACTTTCGATGAAAGATCTATGTCTACTGGATGTACGAACAAAGAGACGGGGAGACGTATTTCAATCTAGTATGCGTATATCGATGATTTCAAATTCGCTCTAAATCGATGAATCCGTTTACAGATGGGCGAAATTCTAGAGTCCCTGAGTCAGTGACTTAGAACCTTAAATAACTAAAATAACAATGTTTAGATCCGTGTCGGTAGATTCTATCGTTTGACCGATCCTTTTACGAAGGGTTACAAAATTAAGCTGACTTGAGATTCACTGATAATAAGAGTAATTAGGAGGAAATAGGAGTTACTTTTGTAAAAGTGGGAACCGGTACGGGAGGGTAGGGTAAACAAAAGTGTCATTTATTTAAAGTTCTCTCTACACAGTCAAACAGTCTGATCCGATTGTTTTCTCTCTTCATAGTCAAACATTCATAGTTAAAGTACTCATTTATATTGGGTTGACGGAATATTACCTGTCAGAACGGAAGAAGGTGACTTTCAAATCCTGTATATTCACCTACATGTTATTTTATCATAGACGTCTCTATGGGTTCATGTCATAGGAATCCTTATTAGTACGTTCTTTACGTCAGTGAAAGGTTTCAGAAGAATCCCATGTCACTAACTCTTCGGGTCATCCTTCCCTCTAATTAATCGTCACGGACCGTCTGTGGGTTGAGTCGTTCCGGTCGAAGTTAATTCTAGGACACGTTCCTCCTGTCCAGGGGCAAGGTATGATACGGTCCTCCTGTTTTCCAGGTCGGGAGTTTACTCTTGTCAGAAACTTCCTGAAACAGTTTAGTTCTCCAATTGGAAACTCACTGTTTCCCATACCTTATTATATTACAAAGGGGTGTATTATCTTCTACTAAGATGACCATGATACCTACCCAGTCTCCCCTCTGAGACTTTTATCCCTCTCTATCATTCTCCGGTCGTGTTATCAGGTCCTCCCTCTACCCGGTCCCTCACATCACTCAATTTGACATAGGAGAGGGATCTTGGATCTGTTCATGTATTTTGTAGTCCTCGACGATACTCTCTACGACTACAAATAGACCTCTGGGATTTGAGAGTTGATCTTACCACCTCCTTAGACTGAAAAGGAAAATGTTTCTTTGTGTAAGAGAGGATGGAGGGTCGTCCCGACTTCTACAATCATGTTCGAGTGTACAGGTCACTTTCTTGGAGTCACTGTCGTGTCACGGAAAGAACAGGTAACCAAGACGTCGGAAGACGGAGAATGTCGGAGGATAAAGGGAGCAGGACAGGACGTGCATACGGAAGTGGTAGGGGAGATGATCGGTCCCTGGGTGACGGTGTAGGATGTAGTCAAGTCCCGAAGGTCTATATATCGTCGTGGTGAGTGTCAACGGTGGTAGAATGTGTGGACCTATTTTGTGAACTTTTTTAAATCTCCGGTAATGGTATTTTATTGTCGTTTTATTAATTAACATCTATTCTCAATCTGCGTATTTATACAAGTTTGAACTCTGTATGTTCAAAAATTAGGACATTGTCTGTATGAGATTAGCGATGTCCTAGTTTTAAAGGTTCGAGGACACCCGAGACGGAGGTGGACGACGACGACGACGACGACTCATCGAAGTCAGCACAGACTGAGACACGTTGGGCTGTCTGTCGTCGGGTCGTCCGAGGGGACAGGGACCCTAGGAGGTCCGAACTCCGGTTACACTTGTATCGTCCGGGAGGTCCTAGATGTCGAAGGTTTAAACGCCTCAAGTTGGTTCTTAGTCTTTGTAGGGCCTTTTTTCTGAAAAGTCTTTCAAGGTTTTTCGTTTTAAACTAAAACAGTACACAACCGTCGATAAATGTATAGTAAATGTAGTATAAATACCGATCTCAAGGTCTTTTTGTAGATAAAGACGAAATAACTGATACGGTTTCGGAAACTGACACACCTAGTGTTATTTGACACCTTTTAAGACTTTCTCTACCCGTATGGTCTGATGGATTGGACGGAGAACTCTTTAGACATACGTCCAGTCCTTCGTTGTCAATCTTGACCTGTACCATGTTGTCTGACCAAGATTTATCCTTTACGTCATGTAGTTCCGACATATAACAGTGTGACGAATAAATTGAATATACGTCTCGTGTAGTACTCTTTACGACCCGCCCTCCTTTGTGTTCGACCTTAGTTCTAACGGCCCTCTTTATAGTTATTGGAGTCTATACGTCTACTGTGGTGGGAATACCGTCTTTCACTTCTCCTCGATTTTTCGGAGAACTACTTTCACTTTCACTTCTCACTTTTTCAACCGAATTTCGAGTTGTAAGTCTTTTGCTTCTAGTACCGTAGACCAGGGTAGTGAAGTACCCTTTATCTACCCCTTTGTCACCTTTGTCACAGTCTGAAATAAAAGAACCCGAGGTTTTAGTGACGTCTACCACTGACGTCGGTACTTTAATTTCCTGTGAATGAGGAACCTTCTTTTCAATACTGGTTGGATCTATCATATAAGTTTTCGTCTCTGTAATGGAACGGCTGATTCCAGGCAGAACAGTTCCGATACCAAAAAGGACACCAGTACATACCTACACTCTCAACCTGACACTTCTTCCGACTCGCGGCTTCTTAACTACGAAAACTTGACACCACAACCTCTTCTGAGAACTCTCAGGGAACCTGACGTTCCTCTAGGTCGGTCAGGTAAGACTTCCTCTAGTTGGGACCCTAAAGAAACCTTCCTTACTACGATTTCGACTTCGAGGTCATCAAACCTATGGAGTACGCTTCTCGACTGAGTAACCTTTTCTGAGACTACGACCCTCCCTAACCCCCGTCCTCCACTTCCCCTGTTGGTTCCTACTCTACCGACCTACCGTAGTGCCTGAGCTACCTGCAACTCAGACTCACTTGAGGCCCTCTACCACTACCTGTTCCTCCGGACCACACGACGCTAAGTACCCCAGCGTTTCTCAGCCTGTGTTGACTCGCTGACTTGACTTGACTTGACTCTATCGTAAATGTAACATTAATTTCGATAAATATATGGTAAATGTAACATAATCCATAATATTCATTAGATCCCTACTAAATTTCATATACTCCGCCAACATACATCAAGTCAAGTCAAGTCAGAGAGTCAGCACAGGTTGAGACACTGACGTACCTGGCGTCGTGTGGTCCGAAAGGACAGGTTTTGGTTGTGGGTCTCGAACGAGTTTGAGTACTGGTAGCTCAGTCACTACGGTAGGTTGGTAAAGTAGGAGACAGTAGGGGAAGAAGACGGAAGTTAGACAACGTCGTAGTCCCCGAAAAGGTCACTTAGTCAAGAAACGTAGTCCACCGGGTTTATAACCTCGAAGTCGAAGTCGTAGTCAGGAGGGTTACTTATAGGTCCTGACTAAAGGAAGTCCTAGCTGACCAACCTAGAGGAACGTCAGGTTCCCTGAGAGTTCTCAGAAGAGGATGTGGTGTCAATTTTTCGTAATTAAGAAACCGCGAGTCGAAAGAAATATCAGGTTGAGAGTGTAGGTATGTACTGGTGACCTTTTTGGTATCGAAACTGATCTACCTGGAAACAGCCGTTTCATTACAGAGACAAAAAATTATACGACAGATTCCAAACAGTATCGAAAAGATGGTTCCTCTTTCACAGAAAACTAAAGTACCGACGTCAGTGGTAGACGTCACTAAAACCTCGGGTTCTTTTATTTCAGAGAGTGACAACGGTGACAAAGGGGTAGATAAACGGTACTTTACTACCCTGGTTCACGGTACTAGAATCAAAAAACTTACAACTCAAAATTCGAGTCGAAAAAGTGAGAGAAGAAAGTGAAAGTAGTTCTCCGAGAAATCAAGAAGTGAAAGACGGTATTCCCACCACAGTAGACGTATACCCTCCAATAACTATCAAGAGGGTCTTTAGAACTAAGGTCGAATTCGAAGTTGGTCGAGTCGTAAAGTGAATTACATGAGATGTAAATTCAATTTGTTCGTCCTTCTGTCATATATCGGAACTATATCAGAAGGGTTAAAACTTGATCAGGTAACAAGGTACAGACCAAGCTTGACAACGAAGAACTGGACGTATGTCTAAAGAATCCTCCGTCCAGTCCACCAGGCCCTAAAGGTAGAGATTCTTAAAAGGTCAAAGACCACTAGATGTGTCAGTTTCCGAAACCTCATCAGTTATTTCGTCTTCATCTACAAAAAAACTTGAGACAACGAAAAAGTTACTAGGTTACCTACAACCGTAAAACTAGAAACCAAGGACTGAAAAGATTTAAGTCGAACTTGTAGACCTTCAAGTGTCAAGTGTATGATAACTTCGGACCGAACCTCTTAAAACTCGTAATGAAACGATCGTACACTCTACTCACGTTAACACACCAGCAAACTTGTAAGAAACCGTAACGGACAGAGACCCTAATCTTACTTTTGACTGGAAAAAGTCGGGACACCGGTGACGGCTCAAAAGGTTTAAACGACCGTATAACTCTCGTCGTGAAATTGTCGTAGTAGAAAATCCTAAACTTTGTCGAGTCGACCTTAAGGTAGTGGAGGTGATCGAAACAAACATCATTACGAAGGATTCCGGGTGAACTGAAGTGTGAGGTCCTACAGACCGAGATACACTCACTAGTGTGGTAACACTAATAGACCCAGTGTTTCTAGAAAAAACACATCAAGAAGACACGTAAGAACCGTGGACAAGAAGACGAAGACAATCCAGGTATGGTAACGACAGGAAATAACACGGACAGAAACGTACTTTACAAGGGAAACATAGAGATTAAAAGAACTTGTTTAGAGATCAGAAAGGGTAAGATAATAAAAGGAGTTAAAGAAACGTGACTAGGGACTCTTTTTAAAAGAATAGAGAGGAACGATAAATGTCACATAATCCATAAAATTCATTAGATCCCTACTAAATTTCATATACCCCTCCAACACACATCCAATATACGTTTATGACATGGTAAAATATATTCCCTGAATTGTTAAAACCGTAGGTAATCCCCACCCTCCACACCCCATCCCAATCCCTTCCCCCGTCTTTGGTTAGGGAGGACCTATGACTCCCTGTTAACATAAGGAACTGACCAGAAGTAGTGTCGGACCAGAACTACTAGTCAAATGTAAGATGACCCCTGTGTCACTCAACTATCTTACTCATCAGAAACATGTAGCTCGATTACCTGTGACCACTTGGTGGTTCCCATCCCGTTCATGAACCAGTACGAAGACTTTCAATATACCAGACTCTTTTGAAATGGTAAGTGAGTAGGTAACGAGTAGTACTGGTCTATCTTCGGTTTTGTCAGACACTGAACTTCTTGTCTCAATTCGACGAAGAATGACACTATTTTAGTTCTGGAGTAGATCTCTAATTGTATGATTTAGTCTTTCTCTTTCTGTTTATGATATTATATAGTGAATTTACACATCAAATTTTTTACTATGTTTACTTGAATAAATGTCTTCTGTTTATCTGAGTATCTGTGTCTTTTGTTTAAAAGTCAATGGTTTTCCTTTTCCCCTTCCTCCCTATTTAACCCTTAGCCCCTAATTATCTATATGTGAGGATATATATTTTATCTACTTGTTGTCCCTGGATGACATATCGTGTCCCTTGATATAAGTCACAGAAGATTATTAGATATTACCTTTTCTTAAGTCATTATACACAACTATATATTGACTTAGTGAAATACCATATGTAACATTTAGTTGACATAAAGTTATTTTCAGTTAAAATACTTTTTTTTAGATCTGAAGTCTGAAATGGTAAGTGTAAATTACTTTTGGTGAAGGGTTTGTGTGTTGAATCACTCACAGACTTAATAAAGATTACAAACAATCGACCAGTGGTAAAGAGTATGGATGATTACTTTAGAATGAAGCCAGGTTAGTCGTCTTCTCGGTTGAGTCACTCACGTAAATCCTAGGATCCCAAACTCAATTATACAATTCACTACGGTTCTAAGTTGTCCGTACCTCTTTTCCCTTCTTTTTCCCTTTTCAGGTGATAGTCTCCAGATGACGACTTGGACAGACTTTACCTTGTGTCATCTTTGTCAGAGATTCTCGTTCAAACCCCAGTACTAACCAGATTTATTTTCGGGGTTAGGATTGGTACGTTACATGGGGTAACATGAAGTGTTGTCTAACGTAAGGAAAGAAGGAACCTTTACTTAAGGAAAGATCTCTTTTATCGCACCCTACGAAGTAAGGTTTCACCGTCGAAAGAGGGGGGTATATCATTCTATTCGTAAAATTTTGCCGTCAACACAGTATACTTACGACCTGTCGTGTCGGGTTCCTTTTGATACACCTGTTTCTCCTCCTTCGTTCTAGTTGAAGGGGGGTCTCACTTGGGGTGTTGGCGTGTGTAAGGAGTGAGAACAGGAAGGTTGAACTGTTTTTGTCGAAGGAGGACATTTGTCCGGGTTAAGGTCATTGGTATAAGGACTTACACTTCCTGTTACTTTGTTTGTTCCCTTCTTTACTCTGTCTTACTCTTTCCCTTACAGGTAATTTTTTATGAAGTTACCTATTTGTTCCAGGATGACAAATTGTATCCCTTGATATAAGTTATCGGATATTATTTGGTATTACCTTTTCTTATACTTTTTGTTATATTAAGTATGTATATGTGTGTATTTCCATAGACTTAATAAAACGACATGTGGTCTTTGATTGTGTTGAAACATTCGGTTGATATGAGGTTATTTTTTTTATGTTTTGGTGCATCTCTGTGGGACTACGGACGGATCCCGGAGTATCTCGTCGGTCAGGACACGGAAGGGTCGGTACTTTCAGGAGTTAGGAAGTCGCTAGACTTGTCATTCAAGAAAAGAACACCTTATTTACGGACGAAGACTGGAACAAATGAGGAGATGGAGTCGTGTAACGTATTACGGGACCAGGATGACATGGTCCTTGTCTCAAGTCACTGGACCCATGATGAGGGACTCTTAGACGTCCACCCAGAGAGTGACAAGGACGAAGAGTCTTAAGTCTTACTTGTGAAGGAGGAAAGTATTCCGGTGTTTTCTCGGAAAGGAAACAGTGAAAGTGGATTTTATAGTTCCTCTTGAGACATGGTTGGTGATGAGGTTTATATGAAAGACTATCTTTTATTCGACTAAATCGACAATTTAACGATCCAGATCCAAAATTAAAGGGTGTATACACTTGAAACTGTTTTTGACCCTTTTACAACTCGTGTATCCGATATACCCAGTTCTATGGACAATGTGAGGTTGTGTGTGTGTGTTTACGTTTATGTATGTGTAATAAGGGGTAAGAATTGGGTAAGGAGTTTGTGAGCTATACTACTAACAAAAACGGTGTTAGTATATCCTTTTACGAAAGAAAACGAAAAATCTGTTAGATTTTTATTATACGGATTCAATAATGTCTCATATATATTAACATGGTAAATATAATTTTTTAATTACATATATGTATAATATACAATTGTCTTATCGAGACTCTACTAAGAATTCTTTGACTATTTACTCTTCCGAAGAACGAAAAAGGACACATAGAAAAGTGCTAAAACTCAAGTTCTGTTATACGGACACAATAATAATTTTTGAAAATTTAATTTTACAATATGTGTCTTGTTTTAGGAGGAACACTTTATGTGACCACTTCTATGGATGTCAGGGGTGTCACCGACCAACAGGAGTCTCGTAAAAGGTACGTCGGGTCGTCGTGGGTCTCACCTCGTCGGTGAGTTGGTGGTTCTCGGTAGGAGGGTGAGGGACGGGAAGCACACGAACCGTTCTACGAGTCTTTTCCTGAGGTTCCTTTAGTCGTCCTAACTTTTGGTTGTTTGAGTATAAACTTAAACGGGTCTCTCCGGAAAAAGACGGTCTCCGATGTCCCTTTTCGACCCCGATCTTACACTCCTGTCTCTGACTGAATCGTAAAAAGAACGGTTGAACATCTAGGGACCTAAGTTTCGACGAGTCCTTGTACCCCACCCCAGTCCCCGAGAGTCAAGTTGTATTTGTTTGGTACCCACTATCGTATATAGTCTTAAAAGACTAAAGGACTCACTTTCGGTCTTAAACGGGAGATTGAGGCAGGGGTACACGTCGGAAAGAGATTCCAGTTGGAAAGAGGGAGGAGGTATTTATTCACCCCAATTCGGTCCGAATTGGGGTGAATGAATCGGGTATTTGGGATGAGGGAGAATAGACAGTTCAAAGAAAGGGACCACTTCTTTAACGGGTTGGTGTCACACAACTTAGTGTCTTAGACAAGTCAGGTCCTTCGATTTGGTTGGGTATTCGAGACGTATTACGTCTTAAAACGACAACAAGTCAGCGATTCAGCACAGGCTCAGAACGCTAAGGTACCTGACAACTGACGGTCCGAGGAGACAGTTACCCTAAAGGGTCCGTTCTTAGGACCTCACCCGACGTCTCCCTGTACCTTTGAGATTTGACTTTTGAGACGTTCTGACCCTCCCCCCTCGGGTAGGGTGCATAGTCCTGCACCAGACCCGTCGTGGTGTGTCCGGACTACGGGGTAGGGGTTAGGACGGTCCGAGAAAGGGTAGAAGAACGAGTCGGTTAATTGTGGGTCGGAGTGGATCGGGGAGTACTGGGAGTCCTTAATCTTGGGAGACAGTCCATGAAGGTCGAACCTCCTCGGTTCCGTACAGGTTAGGTGCAAAGACTACCGAGAAACAGGGATGTCAAGATGGAAGAGTGGGTCCTCTATGTGTTTCTTGTGTCTGTATACCTCTTTAAACATTAGGTGGGGTCTTAGAGTGGTTGATTTAATATTGGAGAAACACCCGTCCCCGTATTACTAAACGATCCGTATATCATCCACGAGTCTTTTACGTTCACTTACTTTTAAGTGGATTTGGGGGTGTGTATTAATCGAGTCGTAAGTGTTGTTTAGTACGTAATGTCTTAGGTGCTTCTGTTTAGTTACACGTTTAACAAGAGTGTAGGGATTTCCGTGTTCGAAGTCTTTTTGTAAAGATTTATCTTTGAACGTCGATACTTCGTTCAAGACACTTTATTCAAGTCACTGACGTTCTTAAAGTATAAAAGGTTTTAAAAGAAAGGAATAACAAATTAGTCGATCATATAACTACTATATCCGTAACTCTTAGGAATGTTTTATTTAGGGGTCAAACGTAAAAATAATTTTATGACGTGCAAATTGTTCATTTTGTTTGGAGTCGTCAGTTTTGGTCTAGATTCTAAAGATTTTCATTTCGTGTCACACTAAACCACCCCCCCCTTTCTCCTGTATTCCTTATCTTCGGTCTCGTGGATGGGAGACTGTTCGTCGAGTGTTGGAGTGACAACTGGTCGAAGGAATCCCGAGACTCAACTGAGTCCAATCGTCCAGTCCAGGGGTGAGAGTAAGGGTATTGCACCAGTGACTCGAAGATGGGGTTACACGGAGTATAGAGGGTCGGATACGCCCGGAACTTCAGGAACCGGTGAACTGAAGTGGTTAGGAGGTGGAGTCGATTTGAGTCTGTAGGGTAAAGACAAAGACGAGGGGACAGTGATTTACTACAACCTACTCCCCTGGGAACGTTTGAAGTATCTAAGTTCCGTAGTTTAGAGTCGTCCCTTGAAGGAACGACCACCGGTGGACGATTACGTCCCCTGTCCCCAAAGTAGGGACCCTACCCTACTGGGATGTACGACGTCTCCTTGGTTCGGTCACACGGTGTTGAGGACTTCGGACGTACGAGAACCCGGGAGCTCGGTGTTGATTCCTCGGGTTCCCGACGTTGATGACTTCGGGTGTACGGGATCTCTATCGTTCGGTGTTTATGACTCGGACGTACGACGTTGATGACTGCGGGTACACGGATCTCGGACACGAGGTGTTACTCTTCGGGTACGTGGTGTTGGTCTCATCTGGGGTGAGAGACGTTAATCTCTTTCGGGTGCGTGTCGTCCATTCTGGGTTGTGTCATTTCTTTTTCTTGAGTTGTGTCACTTTTGTTTGTTTGTTTGTTTTTTTTTGGAGTATTGTTTACAGTCGTCCAGAAGGTACGTTCCACTAAATCCAAGGAGTGATGGGTCTACCAGTGAAAGAGTGAAAAGATTATGAGTCAGAGTGGGAGAGACAGAGAGTGAGTCTAGAAATCTGTCCGTCGGGGATTTGAGGAGGGTGGCGTCACAGGATTGCAGTAGTCCATCTGAAAGAAGGGAGACTAGGGATTTTTTCAAGTCTTAAACTGTGATTCAGGTGTTCGGGACTGAATTCTAAATAGGAAACCGGAGAACCTAATGAAGTAGAGTCCAATGAGACGTTAGGTAGGAAAAGGTACGACAAAGGGGTACAGGACCGAAGAAAGAAGGGTTATGAGGTAGTGATCCTTTAGAACGAGTGAGAGTAATTAAGTAAGTCTTCTCAGTGATTTAGACATTGAGGTAAAGATCAGAGAGAGAACTCGAGATCTGAACATAAAAGTTGATGACGAAGTTGAAGAAGTTTACGTATAAGGTGGTTGTGGAGTTTAAGTTAAGACGAGTTTGTTCTGAGTATCAGAGTAGAAGGAGGTCCTGGGAGGAGAAGAGGGACAAGTACGACAATTATAGTGGTAGTGGGGTTCTATGAGTCGGATCTTTGACTGGATGTCAGGTTGGACGACGGGGAGACCCGGTGGGTGGTACAAACATGGTTTCGTATGAAGGGTCCGATGAGGGTCGGTTGATGATTCGGGTCATCTTACTTGCGTCCGGGTGAAGACATTTCTGCACCCTGAGGAGACCTCCTACTGAAACCGAGTTTCTGAGGTGCGTCTGACTGGTTTTAAAAAATCTAGACAAAACGTCAGAGACTAAGAAGAATGGGTTAAGAGGAAAGTAGGGAGAAGAGGTGGACGCAGTGTTAGATTTTCGAGGGGTCAGAAGGGGACGAGGGTGAAAAGGTAGAGATTATAGGAATATCGCTGACGGAGGGCCATCTGGACTTGATTGCGTGTAAATTTTAAAGTGGAGATTGGAGAGGTTATTCGAGGGTCAACCAGGGGAACGGACATAGAGTCTCCGTGAGCCGGTTTGTGTTAAACTTACGTATGAAGGAAGAAATTATTGACAGTTACAGAGGGGTAATGCATGTCCTTTTGTTTAGGAAATAGTGTCGAAACCCGGGAAGTATAGAACGAAAGATATACAGAACCGTCGAGTTATAAGATATGTATCAAATGAGTGGTAGGAGTTTATTGGTACGTACAAGTGTGAAGGTGGGAAGACAAGTACGGTATTGGGGTCGGGTTCGTAAGTGGGATAAACATCTTGACTCCTCGATAAGTGATAGACTTAGATGTCAGTCCCTAGTATAGAAATAGTGGGAAATGGAGGACTGAGAACGTAAGAGTCACGGATTCGTCATAGAATAAAAGATAACTTCAAAGAGTTATTTACTCCGTACTTTCACCTACCTCTTCCAGTATCTACATCTAAACCCCCGTTGTCAAATATTGGGCTACCATTGTTTCCCCTGATCCGACCCTCTAAATCCTATACTCGTTTACCGAGATACATGGAATTGTCAGGAGTTCTCATTACGGTATAAATTTTGTACCATATTAACTAAAGTAAAAATATCGTGACTTATAAAAAATTTCAATCCAATTTAAGTAATAGTAAATATTATGATTTATATACGATTAAATCTACTTACACTATCAAATTTTTTATACAAACGTCTCCTAAAAATCCCGTCACTTTTTGGGAAATACGACGATATTACCACCGATGTACAGTCATATGTAAACGAGTTAAAGTGTCTTACATGTTGTGGTTCTCCCTTGCGATTGTACTTGAAATCTGAGACCCACTACTCCTATACAGAGACATCCAGGTGACCAACATTGTTTGCATGGTAAGACCACCTTCTACAACTGTTACTTCCTCAGAGACGTATACACCTCCGTTCCCGATATGTCCTGGAGAGACATGAAAGACGAGTTACAACGACACTTGGATTTTGACGAGACTTTTCCTTACAGATAAAATTTTTTAATACAGATATTAGAATAAATGTGTGAGGAGGGAAGTTTTCCACCTTTGATTAAGGGGAAGGGAACTTAGACCTGGTTAGAATTACTGAGTGAGATTACTTGTCTTATACTATATTTGCTATGATATCCTGAAAGTTCCACTCCAATATTTTTCCTATCGAAGACGGACCGAAAGGAAGAGAGAACTTAGTGACCGAGACGTACTTAGGTCAACGGTACGACACTTCTGTGAGTGAGTTCGTCTTACACCTGACTGGACACACTCCTCCGTGGTCCCGGAGGGTGACTGTCGGTCGTGGTTGAAGGGTCGGTACACTTACTCGGTAGAACCTTGACCGAGGAGGTCGAGACCAACTCGTAGGTGATCACACCTTGGTGTTGGAGTGCTGACTGAGTCTCGGTCTTGGGGGACCAAATCAACGAAGACCTAAGGACTGGAGTCTTAGATACTCCTATTATTTACAAACGACAACAAAATTCGGTCACAAAATATCATTAAAGAATATTTCGTTCTCTATTCCTTATCTCGTGGAAAAGGTTTCTTCTTGGTTATGAAGTTTTATAACAATTTTTTTATTATTTTTTTTATATAACAATTTCTTGAAGTAAATATATTTTAGAAACTACTACGACCTACTTAAGGTACTAGGAAATGGTTCCACTTCCCCTTTTTCAACAAAATGTAAAATTCAAGAAACAGAGTTAGTGTACTGGATAAACCACGGAGTAGTGGAATACAGTCGTACAAACATACAAACATACAGTTTTTTATTCTTTCGGGACACTTTCCTAAGGTTAGGTTTTACCTTAGATTCCTATACTTTTACCTCTTAGAGTATGGACGAGGGAGCCTTCTTACCTTGAACTCCTGACTCTTTAACTAAAGGATATTTATGGACTAAAGATGTTCCGACCCTGAATAGAGGTCTGGTTACTTGTAGGTGGTTTTTAGAGAGGTATTAGTTCGGTTGTTTGAATGACAGACCCAAGGTCGATCCACCGGGAGAGAAACACGAGGGACGGGTGTTTGTGTTGGATGGGATCTGGAAGTCGATTGAAACGTCGAAGATGTCGTACACAGAGGGTTTGACATTAAGGAGACGATGAGGGTTTATTTGAGTTTAAAGGCCACTAAACTCGAACGAATGGAGAAATAAATCGAAGAAATAAGTCAAATGGAGAAATAAATTCAACTATCAGGTTTTGTACAATTACGAATTTTACTATGAAATGTTTCTCACTCTAAAGAGTGAACCACGTTTCGAAACTGATCTACCTGGAACCAACCGTTTCTTTAGAGACGAAAAATTATGTGATAGATCCAACCAGTGTCGAAAAGAAGGTTCCTCGTTTGTCGAAAATTAAAGTACCGACGTCAGTGGTAGGCGTCACTAAAACCTCGGGGTTTTCCTTTCAGAGAGTGACAAAAGTAACAAAGGGGTAGATAAACGGTACTTCACTACCCTGACCTACGGCACTAGAATCAAAAGACTTACGACTCAAAATTCGGGTGAAAAGAGGAGAAAACGAAAGTACTTCTCCGGGAAGTCAAGAAGCGAAAGACGATATTCCCACCACAGCATCTACTCTCACCCCACGGACTCATCGGAGTCGTGCCCCGACCAGTCGTCCTTCCGGTTCACTGACCTTTCCACCTTGAGAGTCCCGGTGGGTGACTGGAGATCTTCATCCTTCCCGTGTCCTCGACTTCTCATTCGAGATATTTTTGTTGTCTAAACTACTCAAAGATCTTACCGATGATGTAAGAACACGACCCTTTCCCTCCGTGGGGTCAGGGTACCCCTGTTTTCGAGGACACGAACCCTGGGAAAGTCTGGGGTGGGATACAACAACAAATCAGTACAGGTTGGGGTGCCTGACGTCGTACGGTCCGAAGGGACAGGAAGTGATAGAGGACCTCAAACGAGTTTAAGTACAAGTAACTTAACCACTACCATAGATTGGTAGAGTAAGAGACGGTGGGGGACATGGAAAACGGATAGGATACATAGAGAAGTAAATCCATAAGTGGACATAGGGAATATTGTAGGAAGATTATTTAACCATTTGTATTCCTTTGTAAAGGCACATAAAGCACTCGGTGCGATCGTTTAATTAACTTGGTCTCCTTCCTTAGGTTGAATATCGAGTAAGCAGTCACGACGTTACCATTTCTTAGACGGACAGTCACGTCCTCTGTGTTCTCTGAGTGAGTCAGGGCCCCAGTCCTTCTAGGGCACCTCCTCCTTTACCGCTGGACGAGGTTATAAGAACGGACCTTTTAAGGTACTTGTCTCCTCGGACCATTGGATGGCAACTACCCCAACGTTTCTCCACCTGTATTGACTCCCTGACTCGTGTCGTCCAGTCTTCGTGTCCACTGTTAGGGCTGAACACTAATTGTAGACTTCACCCCCGTCAGTACCCCTCAATTATACACTTCAGACTACGATATACGTCCATCTATCGCAGTCTTCACTAAATTTAACATCCTACAGGGGACTCTTAACTTTATGATGAAGCACCACAACTTTTTATAGGGTCTTAGGGGGTTTAGTAGTCACATTAATAAGATAATTCTCCGGTAGTTTCTACTCTGATATTAGTATGAGTTTATTAAGACATTAGTTCGGATCGTGTAACTTAAAACGGTAGAATAAAAAGAGTGACTTCCACGACGGAAAAACTCAAAAGAGGAAGAATATTATTGTATAATTGTGTGTGTGTGTTTTATGTATCAGTTATTTTTTCTATAACAGAAACAAAGATATCTATCTCCTCTATAGATATTTTCTATATAAAGTTGAAAAATATGACGAAAGTCTTTAGGGTCAAAAAGATAAGTTGAAGTGTAGTAAAGACATGTAAATGTCGTAAAATAAGTATCAAGAATACTGTAGAACCTGTAAAATTGAAAACTTGAGTTCAGTGTAATTCTGCATTCGGGTAACTTCTCTCACTAATACAAATGAGTATGTAAATAGGAGCGTTACGGAACGGTTATCATTTATCAGTATTTGTGAATGTTAAATCCGTTATCCAACTGACATGTTCGAAAGTCAGTCTAGTCATCCCCAGACGGGGCATTCTTAATTACTGTCTTTATATTCCTGTTGTCTGATGATACTCTCAGATTTGTATGTTTGTCTGTTACCGGTCTGGTATATATTGATATTTTAAAAGTGGATGGTGAACGTCGTTGGACGAGTCCTTTGGTTGGGGGATTAGGTGTTATTTGGTGGGGACTCGGTCGAACGATGTCTGATCGGATCGTCTTTCGACAGAAAACGATAGAGGTCGCTGTTACCGCCTTTTATTTGTTATTGAAGAGATCGTTAGTCGGGTTTTCTCGGTCCTGAACTAATTATTGACTGTTGATGTGATTAGAACCAGGGACGAAGGTTAGATCTTGATTGGTCTGTTTCGACTTGTTTGTCGGAATTCGTTAGTGTTCCTTTTAGGACGAAATCTACCTTCTGAACGAAAACAACCGGATGGATGTAGAACGAGTCCGGTTGTCCCACGAGGACTTCCGGAAGGATGAGGAGACATTTTGTTTTCCGACTGAAGATATCGTTCAAGTCTTATTTGTCGGAAACGAAAAGAGGAAACCGACCAGAAACAAATAAAGGTCAACATATTCTTCTTAGGTAGCCTTAATAGGATTTCTACTTTATTATTAAGTATATACGACCCTAGAGTTCTTCGGTCTTTACCGGTTTCCTCTCTAAACAGTGTCTGACGTCCGACGTGGACTGTTGTCTGAATCAGGTCGACTTTCTATTGACTATAGGTGTCGGTCCTCTTATCTACGGGACAGCTACAGGAACCCCAGTCAAGTCTTCTCACCCAGTGGACCCACTGTCTCAACGGTGGACGTCGACGTGACGTGTTGTGACGTGGGAAACGAGTGACGGGAGGTAATTGATAAACAATTTTAGTGAGATTTGTTATAACGAACCTTGTAATCCAACAGTGTTCAGGTAGTTTTCAGAGTAAGACTGTCGAGTCGACGGCTCAAGTCCAGTTTATTGAACTTGTAAATTCTCAAATCACAAAGGAGAGAGAAGGATTATTCGTACGAGTATTATTCGTTACACGTTAAAATACATTTGAACTTTGGAACGACGAAGACACTTCAATGCCCGATGAAGTCAGACCAAGTGAACTCTACTGAAGTGACTTTTATGATGCGTCTCTTTGTATAGTATCGACTTTCACTCACCACACTAAGTATTTCATAAAATTCAGAATATAATTAACGTTTTATTTATTATCAATGACATCTTTTTAGATCTTTTTTGTTTTCTTATTTTTCTTTAGAGTTTAGTAAGTATTACCGTGGTAGACCTCTTTGTTTACAAAGGTAACTGTATTTAGGATCAAAAAAGGGAAACACATACGGTCACCTCCCACCCCCAAGTGAACTTACCCTACTTGTTCATCGAAACAAACAAAGGGATTTCATACCGAATGACACTTCTAGTTCTGACTCTAGTTCCGTAAGAAAGTTCCGTGAAGGAATGTATAGGCTCCCCTCTCCCTCGGAGGACGTACTGTCGACTTGGTAGGTACGAAGGGACTGAGACAGTCGGATGAGACAGGACATGTTAGACAAGGGAGACCGATGTCGTCAGAGGGGACCGGAGTAGGTTGTCTCGTAATGATGAGTAGGAAGTTGTGGGTTGAGACTGGGACGTGGAGAGAATGGGGAAGGGAGTGGGACCGTCACCCGGGTTTACAAGAGTCTGGACCCGAGAGTCGGATGACACCGTAAAGGTAATCCCGTCGACCACCTCACTGAGGTCACACAACCCGAACACGTGTGGACATTTGACCTATGACTCCTTCGCAGTCCTGTTCCTAAAAGATGAAATCCCCTGTTACTTCTCCTGACCTTACACTTGTCCCTGACGTGACATACCCAACTTAAGACGGAGGTGACGAATGGTCACCACTGGAACCCGTACTAAAAATGGGAGACATACAGTACCAAAAACATAAATAAAACCCGGTGCGGTGTGTGTACATCTTAGGATCAAGGGACTGGTCTCTAGGGACGTAACCTTCGCTTCTCAGAATTGGTAACCTGGTGATCCCTTCCTGACCAAACAAATAAAATTCAGTCTCAACTATTACTATCAATGGAGTATTCCAACATTATTCCTAAATCAATGACATACTTTTTGTAAAATTTTTCTCGGGTCATGTACGATTCATGATGTATTACCAAACTATAGTAATTCAATATTTATTCTTGGGTTCATAGCGGTATGACGAATGTCGAGAGTGTTAGAAGAAATTAAGTCGTTACTCCCTAAATTCTGTACATGATCGAGAATCAAAAGAGAGATGAGTCACTTGGATATAAACCAGATCCTAAGGAGACTAATACCGTCTTGTGTCCGTGAGTCGAAAGCACACTTTGGTCCAAACCTAGTGCGACGAGGTGATCATTTACTTTTGCGAAGATGATCTCTAATGGACGTGGTGAAACGAGAGGGGTGCACCTCGTGTAAGTTATTGGTAACGTCTCATTTTGTGACTACGGAAAGACTAGGTAAGACGTGGGGGTAGGAGGGATAGGGGTAAGGGTCGAGGGAAGGTTCTTCGTTCGAAACAACCTCTCGGGCAGATGAAGTCCCGTTCCCTCTGAGGACGGTCAGGTCATAAAAGACTCAATGGAGTCAGATTGGTCTACCTTCGTCGGGGTTTGAAGTGTCTTCGACCCAAATTTCAAATGCATATTTAATATTTAATGAATATTCTTCAGACGAAGGTTTCCTTCCCCCTCTTTACCTTAGAGGATTCCAAGTTTAATAAGTCGACCTTTGTCCGTCACTGTGATGTTCTATTGTTCTATTGGTACCGATCTATTGAACCGGTACCAAGGATCTGAGACTACGAGAATTTCTTGTAAAATGTCATATATCATTTTCCCGACTGGATTCGTAAAACACTGAAACTTTCTGAGTCCTTCTTTAAATAAACAATTTTATAAGTGACTACTGAACGAAATTTTTGTATATTGATACGATTTGTAGGTTACTTAGACTGAAGGATTTCAACTTTATCTATTCCGAAGGTCGGTAGGGGTCCAGAGTTAGCCTATTTTTCAAGTATAAAAGAAGATACTTGTTCCAGGGAAGGTAGTCCCCTTTACCAAGTCTAAACTGTGGTTATTTCCCTCGTCGGGAGTCGTGTCGGACTTAATATCGTAGTCAGTCGACCCCCGACCTTGACGAAGTATTGAGTTCAACATATGAACTTTTGTTTTATTTCGGATGAAAGGTGTGTAGAAAAGACAGGGGTCTGGATTTCGTTTGGTTAACAGAAGAGAAGGGAACTGGAGTCTTCTGTATCGTAAAAATACTAAGTTTTGGTCCTCTTATGAAAGGATAATTTTTTTTTTTTAAGTCGAGACGGAGGGTGAACTTAACACACACACAACACACTTAAGAACGAGTCAGTATCTACAGTTTATTAGAACTCTGGTAATTTTATAAAAATTTATATTTTATTTTAAGATTCTCTCAGACACCCATTTAATTCTAAAGAATTTTTAGTAAGTCTGAAATTTTCATGACCACGGGAAGTCACCCATATTTATTGTTTTAAACCTAGACTCTACCTTGTTAACCTTCGATGACACTATATTTATTGGAACTCCATCGTCCGGTCTACAGACCCAGAGGGTAAAAACAGTGAGGGGATAAAGTTCTGACATCCGTCAAGAAAAAAGGGAAGACTCATAGGGCTAGACGTCTCTTCACTCCTGTAGAGGGTTCGGTTTCCTACCCGCTTAGTATAGACCTGTCCACGGACCGCTCAACCCTTAGGAGGCGTGAACGAACACGTGACGGAAGGGGTCGGGGTGGGGCGGGGGCGGGATCCTTCAAACGACCGAGGAACGCCTCGCGACTTCTGTCTCTTGATAAGGTCCCTCGGCTTATATAACGTGGGAGAGGGCGGGGCACGCCATGGGTCGTGACAAAATAGAATTATTTGTAAGAGGGAGGACTCGTTAGGACTGGGTGTCTACCTGAAAGTCTTCGGTGCCTTCTGTTTTGTCCGGTCTCGTTTACCTCAGAGGGCCAATGAATGTCTGTCCCAGTAGGTAAAAGTTCCCAGAAAAGTCCGCCTACGACCGTCCCTACCAGAAGAGCTAGTCAAGTAGTTGCGAGATTTTAACTTTACGTTCGAGCACTTGTGACTTCTGTCTCCTTTCACGAAGACTCGATTTTCAGTGGAGACACAAAACGTATGTGTTTCCGAACACCCCTGAAGTGAATTTGCCAGATTAAAAATTTTTCTCAAAGAAAAATTTTTCCTGTTGAAATTGTTTGGTTTTTAGTGAGTCTCCCCCCCTTTATTAATCCCATCATTAAGCCGGTGAGACCGAACCTAAAGCCACCCGTTAGCCCCTATTGACCTATTTAGCCCTCCAGGAAGAGAACGTTTCAATCTCGAGTAGTCGTTCCGGCTTGATCCAACATTTTATATGCTAAAACTCCGCGCTTCTCGACCACCTCCTCTTTCATTCGACCACCCACTTCAGACCCCGTGCGCCTGGCTCGTGCGCGCGACCGAAGGTGTGGTCTCGGGGCCTGGTCCCACGTCCAGGGTTCACTTCGCTTCGCCGCGAAGACCACCCCCGGTCCTCCGGCACGCCCGACTTCCGCTCCGCCCCCACTCCGGGCCTTCTCGACCCAACCCCAGGAATGGCGGTCGGGGTCCCGGACATCGTAGAGGAAGACCAGAAACAGGGGCCCCGGCTATACAGAGGCTCGCTTCAGCAGCACAGACCCCTCCTCCGCGAGCTCCTCCGCGCTCCGGGGCCGGGGCGGCGATAGGGGTGGCGGCGATGAAGACAGTGCCGGGGAGCCGCGGGTGGCCCCCGGTCGAGGAGGTCGGTCCGCCGCCGGCGGGGGCTGAGGCGTTGGGTCTGCGTCGGGGGTCCGGGACCGCGTGCAGACGTACCACCAGCAGTGGCAGGGGACGGACCCGGGCGCTCCGAGTCGGCCCGAAAGACGAGAAAAGACCAGCATCAGGAGACCCACCGCCGACGGGGGTCCACCGACCTCGGGGAAGGGCTTCCTACTGGCTTCCCTGTCTACCTACAAGTCTCCGTTACTTACCCACGGCGCGGCTAGGGCCTGTGCGCGCGTTTGAACAATGAGGAGAGCTTCGTGGACGAAGCGTGTGAAATTCGCAGCAAGACCCCCACCCGTCACCCTATCCGGGTCACTTGCGTGCCGGTTACTCTCACTTGCCTTCCCGCCCCGTCCCAGACGGGACGGGGCGGGGGAAAGGGATGGGGGAGGAGTCCGGGAGGCGCCCGAGGACGACGAGGAGCGCGTCTCGGAAGGTAGGAGTCAGTGGGGACGAGGTAGAGATCACCTACGTCCCTGGCCCTCGAGGGACGCGAGCCACGGGCTCCCGTGTCCGCTTCACGGACCCCCTAAGTCGACTTTACCTTCCACTAAGGCTGTCCCTCCGGTTTGAGTATCAATCAGAGTTAAAATCCCATAGAGGGACAGTATGGAGCACCTTTGGTTAGTACGCGTCTACTCTCAAGAATATATCAACATCTTAGTACTTGTTCATTAGGTTGGAGACTCGAAGCCAAAGGCGTAGATTGTCTCGACCTATCATAAATTTTTCTCTAGCTTGTAACTTTGATGTTAGTATTGTGATCGGAACTTGATAAGAGAAGAGGGGAAAGGGCGGGACGAGAGAGGGGGGCGCCCCCCGCCCCACCTCCCCTCCACCGACACACAAACACACACACTACATTTTTTTACGTTTTCTATGTTTCCATATGTAAAACGTGACAGTGGAATCAACTTTATAATAAATATGGACCTATAAAACCTTTAGATTAGAGAGATCGATAGAGAACTCTAAAAATGGTCTTACTCGAAAGTCTTAAGGTTGAGACGATTATGGTCCTTCTCACTTCCTGTCTTGTAATAATCCGCATGATTCTAATCCCTTTTTGTCTTGGACAGGAGAAAGAGGAGATTCGAAGGAGAAAGTCAGAATAAGACGTGTGGGACCCAAGACATTGAGTGTCCGTGTCTCTCATCCGTCTCTCCGTCCTTTTAACTTTGGTCTTTTGATATCCGTTTTACACACACACACACCGTCCGGTCCATCCCCCACTCACCACTTGATCCTTCCGGACCGACTTATAGAAAATTCAAAAAGTGATCAAACCTTAACTTTAATGTCGGAAGTATTTTCAACCCTCTATAGGAACCACGATCAACGGTACCCTATTCTGTCTTCGTCACACGTAAATAAAGGGTAAGGACTGATAAGAGATACCTAGTCTCCCCGACCTTCACTCTCTTGACATTAAGGGTCTAACCGAGGTCCGAAGATCTACAATCAGAAGACAGTTGTTCTATGTGAACACACTCTTAACCTTTTACCTTATTTTCATCTTTGGTAAAAGAACAAAAAGACTGTCGTCGTCTCTCTACATACCTACCGTCGTCTGTACTTCACTAAGGAATGGTCGGTAGGTACAAACACGTCGTTCCGTCGACACAAGCGGTTACCTTTGTAGGACACTAAAAGGTTGGATCCTTCGTCGTCTTCAAAGAGCGACAGGACCTGATCTCGAAGTCACCAACTGGACTTCTATTACCACAAGATAGATGGGACCACCGTCTAATTTCGCAGACGGGCGTTACACCCTCTGGGACCAAACTAGGGACCCACTCCTTCTAGGGGACCTCTTCCTTTACCGTTGGGTGAGGTCCTAAGAACGGACCTCTTAGGGTACCTCCTTCCTCGGACCATCCGATGTCAGGTGCCCCAGCGTTTCTCAGCCTGTGCTGACTCGATGAAATGAGTGAGTAGATGGGACAAAGAACGAAAAGGTCAGGAAGGTCACTAAGATGTACGTGGATAAGGACCATGAAATTAGGTCCATAACGAACTTTATAAAACTCACAAAACAAACAAAAGGATTTATTTGAAAATGTTTCTGAATCGCCTTGGGTTTTCATCGAAATTCTATCATTAGAATTTCGAATTTCCCTAATCGATAGACCGGGTTAAGACAAACTTCAGTTACTATTACAATAGTGATCACCTCTTACTCTAGTACTATCAGAATCCGTCTTTACCATTCAATAAATTTAATAGTCAAACCCCGAAGGGACCACCAAGTCACTTTTTTCTTTGGCGGACGGTTACGTCCTCTGTACCCAAACTAGGGACTAGGTCCTTCTAGGGTGTACGACGTTTCGTCGATTCGGGAACACGGTGTTGATAACTCCGTCGTGAGATCTCGGGGCCTTGGTTTTGATGACTTCGAACTCACGGGATCTCGGGTACGAGACGTTGATCTCTTCGGTGACGTTTCTCTTCGGTGTGTAGTGTTGATCTCTCATCCGGGAGGGACGATTTTGATCTCTTTTAGGGCGTGTCGTTGTTTCTGGGTCGTGTCGGTTTTTATTTTATTTAATTAATTTTTATATCTATTGTCACCCGTTATTTAAAGGATAACTTCTGTTCAGAAACGATGTGGTTTGTCAACGATCCAATCTGTGAAGACCACCCTTACTATATTGTTCCTGATATCTCTCCCGTTTAACGAAGACTTACGGTACCTCTCAGATAGGTCGTTTTACTGTCTAGTCCCCGAAGAGACCGTCAAGGTCACCAATTCTGAAGTGAAAGGTTACGTGTCCCACGTCCAAGTTAGGGATCTGTCCCTCGATCCTAGTATGGGGGGTGGGGTTTTTTGTTTTTTTTGGTCTTCGTTATAACATTGTTTAAGTTACTTCTGAAATTTTTTAATAAAAATTAAATTTTTTACTTTATTGAAGAGTCTCTTGATCTCTTAAAGTTCGAGATATTGAAGACATCGAAGTCCCTCTTTCACTCACTTCAACGAGTCAACACAGACTGAGAAACGTTGGGGTACCTGACATCGGATGGTCCGAGGAGGTAGGTACCCTAAGAGGTCCTTTCTCATGACCTCACCCGACGGTAAAGGAAGAGGTCCCCTAGAAGGGCTGGGTCCCTAACTTGGGCTCAGAGAGTGCAACATCCGTTTGCGAAATGGGAGACTCGGTGGTGTTTAGTCTGAGTGACAAACTAGGAGGACTAATGGTTTAATAGTATTTTCAACTTAAGTGTCGAAATAATCCCGAGTATACACTTTCAAACCCTAATTAAATTTTGGGGTTCTGAACCTTACCCCTGTAGCACCATTAAACCCAACTTAAACTAATAGAATTCGGGAGTTTAGGGTGACTCAGGGGAAACGGTGGACTTTGTGAGGGAAGAGGGGAGAAACTCTACGACCGTTAAGGAACGGAGGGAACGGAAGGGAACGAACTTCTAAGACATTACCGAAGTCATTTTTAAGTCGGAATGTCTCCATACGGTTACGAAGAAATGGAGATCTAGGTGTCCCTCTCAGTCTAACGTTGTATGAGATCCTTCCACTCATTCTACTGACTGTGGTCTCCTCTGTGAATGCGTCCCGTTGTCAACATTCTGTAACGATTTCATGTAATCACAACCTCCTAAAGAGACATCGCCACTCAAGATCTGGTTTCTTCTTCCTTATATTTTAGCTTTAATAAGCACACAAACGTCGTGATCTATAAGACCTAAATCACATAATTAAGTTAGTCAATCCTCACCGAGATTCCCAGACGACTCAAGTAACTGACTTTAGCCCGAGTTTAATAATAAGAACAACAAGTCAGCTACTCAGCTACAGGTTGAGAAAACGTTGGGGTCCCTACCATCCTGAGTTGCGAGGAGACAGGTACCCTAAAGGGTCCGTTCTTATGACCTGACCCAACGGTAAAAGAAGGGATTCCCTAGAAGGACTGGGTTCCTAGATTGGACTCGGAGGACGTAGTCATCCGTCCACAAAAAACAAAAAAAGAAAAAATGGTAACTCGGTGGTTTCTTGAGTTAATAACGGAAGTAATTTAATCTAATTCTATGATCTTGAAAGAACCGAATTATTTCTTCTTTCCTAGGTTTCTGTAGTCTTCTCCCTTGAGGGACCGCCAGGACATTAATCCTGTGAGGCGAAAGTGACGACTCCTGCATCCAAGTAAGGGACCAACCCCTTAATTCTAGGGTGTTTGAAGTGCCGGTTTTTTCTTTTTGACCTATTGATGTACATTTTCTTACTTTAATCTTATGGGGGATTGTGGTATGTGTTTTTATGGGGGGGTTTTTTTATTTATTTGGGTTTGCTTAATTTTTAGATTTACACTCCGACCAGTGATATTTTGAGATTTTCCTTTTATATCCGTCTCGTAAGAAACTGTATTTAACATCGTTCTAGAAAAAACTGAGTAGAGGATTTCATTACTTTTATTTTTGTTTCTATTTGTTTACCCTGGATTAATTTGAATTCTTGAAAACGTGTCGTTTCCTTTGGTATTTGTTCTACTTTTCTGTTGGGAGTCTTACACTCTTTTATAAACGTTTACTTCGTCGTCTGTTCCCTAATTAGATGTTTTATATGTTTGTTGAGTGCGTCGAGTTTTTTTTTTTTTTTGTGTGTGTGTGTGTGTTAGTTTTTTACCAGTCTTCTGGATTGATATGTAAAGAGACTTCTCCTGTATGTCTACCGATTCTCCGTGGACTCTTCTACGAGTTATAGTGATTAATAATAACAAGTCAGTGATTCAGTACAGACTGAGACACTGGGGCACCTGACGTCGTACGATTGTTGGAAGGACAAGAAGTGATAGAGGGTCTCAAACGAGTTGAGGTAACTCAGCCACTACGGTAGGTTGGTAGAGTAGGAGACAGTAGGGGAAGAGGGGAACGGGAGTTAGAAAGGGTCGTAATTCCAGAAAAGGTTACTCAGTTAAGAAGTGTAGTCCACCGGTTTCATAACCTTGAAGTCGAAGTCGTAGTCAGGAAGGTTACTTATGAGTCCCAACTAAAGGAGATCCTAATTGATCAGACTAGAGGAACTACAGGTTCCCTGAGAGTTCTCAGAAGAGGTTGTGGTGTCAAGTTTTCGTAGTCAAGAAGCCGCGAGTCGAAAGAAGTGTCAGGTTGAGAGTGTAGGTATGTACTGATGACCTTTTTGGTATCGAAACTGATCTACCTGGAAACAACCGTTTCATTATAAAGACGAAAAATTATACAATAGATCCAAACAGTATCGAAAAGAAGGTTTGTCGTTCACACAAAATTAAAGTACCGACGTCAGTGGTAGACACCACTAAAACCTCGGGGCAGACGGTGACAAGGGTGACAAAGGGGTAGATAAACGGTACTTCACTACCCTGGCTTACGGTTCTAGAATCAAAGAACTTACGACTCAAAATTCGGTCGAAAAAGTGAGAGGAGAAAGTGGAAGTAGTTCTCCGAGAAATCAAGAAGAAACGAAAACCGGTATTCCCACCACAGTAGACGTGTAGACTCCAATAACTATAAAGAGGACCGTTAGAACTAAGGTCGAACACTAAGTGGGTCGGACCGTAAAGTGTACTATATGAGACGTATATTTAATTTATTCGTCCTACTATCATATGTCGGAACTGTATATGGTAAGGGTTAAACCTTGGTCATTTAACAGGACACAGGCCAAGATTGACAAGGAATAACCGGACGTGGGACTAAAGAGTCCTCTGTCCATTTCACCAGACCATAAAGGTAGAGAATCCCTTTACGTTTAGTTTTGATGTTACTTCATAGTGGGGTGTTCCCACTTATCGGTAGTAAATTCTTTTTTTTAGACGTTTGTTATTTACGACCTCTCCCACACCTCTTAACTCTTGGGAGAACGTGACAACTAACCTGACATTTAACTATGTAGGTGATACCTCTTGTCTTACATCCAAGGAATTTTTTGATTTTGATCTTGATGGTATACTGGGTCGTTACGGTGAGGACCCGTATGTGGACTTCTTTTGGTATCACGGTTATATGTATGTGGGGTTACAAATAACGTCGTTATAAATGGTAGTATCGGGTCTGAAGCTTCGTGGGATTTACAGGTAGTCGTCTCCGTCCCTATTTTTTCTACACCTTGTACATATGTTACCTTTTAATGAGCCAGTAATTTTCCTTGTTTTGACGGTAAACGTCTCTGTACCTACATGGATCTCTGACAGTATATCTCACTCCATTCAGTCTTTCTCTTTTTAGAGTATATAATTACGTATGTACACCTTAGACCTTTTTACCATGTCTACTTGAATAAACGTTTCGTCTCTGCTTCTAAATCTCTTGTTTGTATACTTGATTGTACGTCTTCCCTTTCCCTCCCACCCTACTACTTAACCCTCTGACCCTGACTGTATATATGTGGTGACACATATTTTGTCCGAAGGGTTGTCTATTGATTACTTATGGACGGTATATCGTGTCCCTTGAGTCACGAGACACCTCTGGATTTACCCTTCCTTTAGGTTTTTTCTCCCCTATATACATATACATATAGACTAAGTGAGGTGACATGTCGTATTTTATTGTGTTGTAACATTTCGTTAAGATGAGGTTATTTTTAAGTTTGTTTTTGTTTCTGAACCACTCTATTCTCACAACCTAAGTAGTTCACGTTACATGAGAAGTTGGGAAAGTCACATAAGGAGTCATTCCGTATCCCCTGTTATTGAAATGGATTTCTTTAGGTAACCAAGTTCTCCTCGTCGGAATAAGAACTCTTCAAGACATGAAGGACACAGGCGTGTAGATCTCTACTACCACCTTCTGCAGTGAAAACTTTACCCGGGGGACTGAAGTTACTATTACTACCTCCATCTCTCGATTAGTCTGAACCAGGTGTCCCTAGAAACCACAAGTGATTAATTATTCGTCAGATACTTTTAGAATTAGACCACTTGGTTTTAAACTATACAGTGGGTTTATTCGTTGGATCTGAGAGTTGATCAAGAGAATGAAATCAACCAAAACATCTGGGTCTCGTAGAATCTACTACTCCTAGAATTCTTTCTTAGGAACTCTTTTCTGAAAGACTGGGACGATATTCATATATGACATTCAGAAGGAGGATTTGAGGAGGTTTCTATCGACACCGGCAAAAGGTTCACATTACCAATTGGAATATATGCTTAAAAAGGACCCGGTGTCACGGGTCTATACACCAGTTTGTAATAAGATCTACAAAGGTACTCTTACGAAAACCTATTCAATTACTAAATTTAGTTGACTGACGCATTTCGTCTGACGGACGGTATTTCACTCACCCGTATTTGATTGGTCGACTTTGGGACTTATCTTACATTCTACATAGAGGAGACTCGTTCCCCCTTAATACGTCTTCTGTCGGAAACCTAAACTTGACGTTGTAACCGAGGTAGGACTATCGGAAACCTGAACTCGTCACCGAGAAGGGATTCAGTCGTCGGATGTTCGGACGATCCCGTCCAAAACCTGAGTGGTCGGAGACACTATAGTACTTGGTTAAGGACCAAAATATATATATATATATATATATAAGAGAAGGAGAGAGAGAGATATATATATATATATCTATATCTATATCTATATCTATCTATCTATCTATACGTTACCCGTACTTGAACCCGTTTGAGGTCCTCTACCGCTCTCTGTCCCTCCGGACCGTACGACGTCAGTTACCCCATCGCTTCTTGACCTGTGTTGACCCACTGACTTCTTGTAGTTACACATATATGTACGTATACATTAACTAAGACAAAGAGGTCTCTTGGGACTGATTATTCAGTTTCTTACCTTTTAGGGGTCTGAAACCCACCTAATGTTCTTGAAACAAGATTCCATTACGATTCGGAACGTCACCTCTTCCTTTACCATTGGGTGAGGTCGTAAGAACGGATCCTTTAGGGTACGTGTCTCCACGGACCACCCGATGAAAAACGGACCCCAACGTTTTTCAGCCTGTACTGAATCACTGATTTGTTGTTGTTTGGAATGTCTAGGTTTGGTTTAGTGAGATCAAGTGTGTAGTGTCACTCTACAATGCTTTCCATCTAATATTTACCTCTAAACCCTAAAGACCAAAGTCAAGGTAACATATTTCTCGTACCTTCGGTACGGAGGACAAGAATGTTGTTCTTTTTCCATTTGTTTGATTGAAAACCTGTGTAGACTTTTGACTGTGAAGTCCCGTTTTTACGGTGACACTTTAGACTACTCGTCTGAGTATGTCTCTTTGTGTCGGTTCTAGACTAATGGACCTCGTCTTCGGTGACCTTGAAATTTGACCATCCTTGTACATTACCGTTAATAGTACTTAACAACTTACGATTCACACCTAACTAAATTTTCCCTGATTAAATTTTGAGAACCCTTGATGTCAGAATCACCTCGAGAGTGTGAAAGCATCCAAAATGAAGGTCCTCAGGGTGGTGGTACACATACCACCTTTAGGTTCTTTATAGAGGAGTATCGTGACCATCCCCTTCTCTTTCTCATTAGTCACACGGTATATGGATCTAGGTGGAAATACTGTTTCTGGATGAGAGGTTTCATTTCCTGAAATGATCTCGAAAATAGGGTCGACCCCTTCCCTTAAGGAAGGTGAGGTCGGGGGAGGTCGGAAGACCGGAATGTTTTACTCTCCCCCTTTTTTTCAGTTTTCTCAAATGACGAAGTTCCTTTATCTGAACTTCCGATGTTGGGCCCTTTCTTCATACCCCGTCCCCGTACTTACTCCTTCGAAATAGTGACCTCTTTGTGAACCTTCAAGTGTCGGACTCTGTGTCCGGGTATTTTTGTGATTATAAATTCAAAAAATTTACAACTCAAAGTTCGAAAAAGTGAGAGGGGAAAGTGGAGGTAGCCGAGAAGTTATACATCCATCCAAACATAAAAAACGGTTTAAATCCTTTAAAAGACTGTGATAAAAGAAAGACACCGGGAAGGGAGAAAAATAGAAGGGGAAAACCCTGAAGCCACTACACTTACAACCTAGAAAACAATATCAGAGTGGACAGGGACTCCGAGACAAGAAATATAGAGAGTAAGTCCAACTCCTATAAGGAACAAGAACTACACTGTTCCGTAAGACGTAACATAGGTTATGTAAAACTTATAATACTCTGAGACCGAGGATAAATCTAGAAGGTAAAAACTTCTGTCGGTATGACAAATCCAAGTTTTACGTACAGGACCGGGTCAAAACACCCGACACAAAGTTTACAGTTAAGTAAAAGTTTCGGAAACGTCACGATAAGACCAGACAGGGTGAACCCACGTTGGGTCTTCGGTTAGACTTTGGACCCGTCATCAGGTATGTATCAAGTCGCGTGACACAACTAATACCGGTTGAAGTATCTACCAAACGAGTTTCCAGACGGGTCCTGAAGTATGTGTCTAAATTTCTGAGGACGAAAGGTCAAGAGAAAAGACGAAGAGTGGGGTGGTGGTCAACACGTCCTCGTCGTGCGACGGGAAAAACGTCGACAAATGAATCACATCACGTCGTTATCAGTTGTTGCGTGTGGGAGTGTCAGACGCGTCACGGTCCAATCCCCGTCGACGGAGACGACCACAGTCACGTCCACAACATCCTCGAGGTCGGGTCTCAGAACCGGTCTTTATCACTGTTACCCCTATCCACGCAGAAAAAAGTACCACGAGTGGACCTCATCCCACCTAAAACAGGGCGAAGAGGGTAGGCAAACCGATCACCCTCATCCTAAGAGAACGTGACTCCGGACCTATGTGTCCTCCGTTTTATTTTGGAGAACTTTGAGTGACGACCCGGTAAAAAGTTCAGGGTTTCTCGAACCAGTCCGGTGGAAGAAAAGGGGTTGAAAGTCTCAGAATACTATCGACGAAATACATAAAGTCGGTTCCTAAAATCAATATTAATCTTCTTCTTTATCCATTTCATGTAGGTTTAGGTAAAAAAAGGTCTTCGTACTCAGACTATGTAAAGAGAAAGTTCAGAAGACGAACTAGACACGTCTTTTGTATTTAAATCTCTAACCATTAACTAATACTTTTAAATAAGTTCGTCTCTAAGGTTAATCTAGAGGAAAATGACTAATCATCTCGTCTAATCGTATGGAGGAACGTTGACCACTTGACGACAATTAGACCCGTCTGATAAAAAAGAGATATGGTTAATCATTTCTGGTGGTCTTCGTACGATGAAGTGGACAGTCGTCGTCGTCATGTAGATGCAGAAGGATGTCCCGATACAGTCGAGGAGTCGAAACATAGTACAAGACTAGACGATCCTGAAACCAACAGAACGAGAAGGTATCCTGTCCCATGAACTTCCTGGGTCATTCCTCGTACATCGTTCAAACGAATTACGGAGTCTTCCGTGTATGGTCTTTCACCCTCTATTTGGAGTACTTTTAAGTCCTTAGGTGATGAAGTCATTTCAAGGATCCGGAGATCACTCCAGTCCTTATTAACGAAAAAGTGACGACATAGCGATCACGAATCTTACGACGGACCGAGGATCATACACGTACAATATAATATATCTGATGTTTAAGACCATTAGTTAGATTTCTCTTTGTTTTCACAAGACTATACTGTTCCCGTTGGATTAAATCTGTCTGTTACGTTCTTTCCGAAACGACTCCTTCTCTATACATTTGACTTTAGACTTATAGTTTAGTCTACTGTTCATCTCCCTTCCCGTAAAAGGTCCGTCTCTCTCTTACCGTACCTGTTTCCAAGTTTTTAACTTTCTTATCGGTACTTATTCGTCGATTTTCTGACTATACGGACCTCGTATCACTCCCAGCCCTCGTTCTGGTCCTTCAAGTAAATTTTACCGTCCCTTGAAATTTACAACTAAATATTTGTTCACTAAATAAATTCAGGAAACCAAGTGTCTTCAATGACTCCCGTTTCTCGCCTGACAATCTATTAAACAATGTCATCTTTGTCCCGATCTTATGTTCAGAAGACCAGGATTGAGGATCCAGGTGAGATAACCTCCTCCACCGAAGTAGTGATTTGATCGTATAGTTCAGAACAGTTTGGTCAGTATGGTTTAGTTTGGTCATCTAGGATTTCCTTTAATTAGGGTTGATCAGTGACCTTCCTGACTGCGATTTCGAGGTTATGAAACCGGTGGACTACTCTTTTCGGTTGAGTAATCTTTTCTGGGACTACGACCCTTTCTGACTTCCGTCCTCCTTTTCCGCTACTGTCTACTACTCTACCAACCTACCGTAATGACTGAGTTGTCTGTACACAAACTCGTTCGAGGTCCTCTACCACTTCCTGTCCCTTCGGACCCCACGACGTCGGGTACCCCAGCGTTTCTCAGACTGTGTTGGTTCACTGACTTGTTGTAGTAGTTCAGAACATTTATCTTTTCTAGAAAATTAGTGACGTCACTTATCGACTTCAAGGATGGACTTGGTGAGAAGGCGAAGACCATTCTTACACTACGAAAAGAAACCCTTTCGTAAAGGGGTGTAATAGTCCGGTACATAAACCTACCCAACTGGGGTGAGGTCCGGTGTCCACACCCATACCCTCTGTCCGGAACGTTTCTCCTTATCATTTGGGGGAGGTCGGTGGGTCGGTGTAAGTAATCAAAGGTAATAGTACAATCAAATAGTTCGATTCGATTCACTTAGTCGGATCCTGAGACTCTTGATCTCGACGTGTAGGATATCCTAAATCGGAACCTTATGCCTTACTTAGTCCCGTTTCCGTTTGTCTTAAATCGGTTCTCTTACGTGACCAGTATCATTTGTGGGAGAAGGTTGTTATGTTCTCTTCTGAGATGTGTACCTGTAGTGGTCTACCAGTTGTTTTTTTAGTCTAACTAATATAAGAAACGTCGGTTTCTACCTCTTCGAGATATGTCAGTCGTTTTTTGTTCTGACCCTCGACTGATACCGAGTCTAGTACTTGAGGAATAACGGTTTAAGTCTGAATTTAACTTCTTTCATCCCTTTTGGTGATCTGGTAAGTCCATACTGGATTTAGTTTAGGGAATACTAATATGTCACCTTCACTCTTTATCTAAATTCCCTGATCTAGACTATCTCACGAACTACTTGATACCTGCCTCCAAGCACTGTAACATGTCCTCTGTCCCTAGTTCTGGTAGGGGTACCTTTTCTTTACGTTTTTTCGTTTTACCGACAGACCCCTCCGGAATGTTTATCGACACTTTTCTTCTCTTCACTTTTCGTTTCCTCTTTTCCTTTCTATATTCGTAGACTTACGTCTCAAGGTTTCTTATCGTTCTTCTCTATTCTTTCGAAAGGAGTCGTTAGTTACGTTTCTTTATCTCATTTTGTTGTCTTACCCTTTCTGATCTCTAGAGAAGTTCTTTTAATCTCTATGGTTCCCTTGTATAGTACGTTTCTACCCGAGCTATTTCCTGCCTTTACCATACCTGGATTGTCTTCGTCTTCTATAATTCTTCTCCACCGTTCTTATGTGTCTTCTTGACATGTTTTTTCTAGAAGTTCTGGTTCTATTAGTGTTGCCACACTAGTGAGTGGATCTCGGTCTGTAGGACCTTACACTTCAGTTCACCCGGAATCTTTCGTAGTGATACTTGTTTCGATCACCTCCACTACCTTAAGGTCACCTCGAGAAAGTTTAGGACTTTCTACTACGACACTTTCACGACGTGAGTTATACGGTCGTTTTAACCTTTTGAGTCGTCACCGGTGTCCTGACCTTTCCCAGTCAAAAGTAAGGTTAGGGTTTCTTTCCGTTGCGGTTTCTTACGAGTTTGACGGCGTGTTAACATGAGTAGAGTGTACGATCATTTCATTACGAGTTTTAAGAGGTTCGGTCCGAAGTCGTTATGTACTTGGCGCGATTGAAGGTCTACAAGTTCGTCTAAAATCTTTTCCGTCTCCTTGGTCTCTAGTTTAACGGTTGTAGACGACCTAGTACCTTTTTCGTTCTCTCAAGGTCTTTTTGTAGATAAAGACGAAATAACGGATACGGTTTCGGAAACACACCTAGTGTTATTTGACACCTTTTAAGACTTTCTCTACCCTTATGGTCTGGTGGACTGGACGGAGAACTCTTTGGATATACGTCCAGTCCTTCGTTGTCAATCTTGACCTGAACCTTGTTGTCTGACCAAGGTTTATCCTTTTCCTCATGCAGTCCGACATATAACAGTGACACGAATAAATTGCATATACGTCTCATGTAGTACTCTTTGCGACCCGACCTTCTTTGTGTTCGACCTTAGTTCTAACGGCCCTCTTTATAGTTATTGGAGTCTATACGTCTACTCTGGTGGGAATACCGTCTTTCACTTCTCCTTGTATTTCGGAGAACTACTTTCACTTTTACCGTAGACCAGGGTAGTGAAGTACCGTTTATCTACCCCTTTGTCAACTTTGTCACAGTCTGAAATAAAAAGACCCGAGGTTTTAGTGACGTCTACCACTGACGTCGGTACTTTAATTTTCTGCGAATGAGGAACGTTCCTTTCAATACTGGTTGAATCTATCGTATAACTTTTCGTCTCTGTAATGAAACGGTTGTTTCCAGGTAGATCAGTTCCGATACCAAAAAGGTGACCAGTACATACCTACACTCTCAACCTGACACTTATTCCGACTCGCGGCTTCTTGACTACGAAAACTTGACACCACAACCTCTTCAGAGAACTCTCAGGGAACCTGACGTTCCTGTAGGTTGGTCAGGTAAGACTTCCTCTAGTCGGGACCCTAAAGAAACCTTCCTTACTACGATTTCGACTTTGACGCCATGAAACCGGTGGAGTACGCTTCTCAACTGAGTAACCTTTTCTGAGACTACGACCCTCCCTAACCCCCGTCCTCCTCTTCCCCTGTTGTCTCCTACTCTACCAACCTACCGTAGTGACTGAGCTACCTGTACTCAAACTCACTTGAGGCCCTCAACCACTACCTGTCCCTCCGGACCACACGACGCTAAGTACCCCAGCGTTTCTCAGCCTGTACTGACTCGCTGACTTGACTTGACTTGACTATGTGGTTGGAGGAGGTTTCACCAAATTAGTGTGTCTTTACTTGTATAATTTCCTTTATAGGTCAAGATTAATGTATTAAACCCTTGGACCCTGGCAGTACCAGTGGACTCTCGTAGGTACATCTTTATCTTTTCCTTACGTGACGAATCCGAACTCCCCAAATGTCTCTTCGTAGACCCCTTTACGAAAATTTTACAAAGAAAAGGAGGAAAGTAGGTGGTGTAATATGAAAAAAGAGTTTAGGTATCTTTGGTGTTTCGTCTTATTTACGTCTCGTCGTAGAATTTGTACGGATTAGATCTCGGACCGTGTACTAGTTGTAAGTCATTTGTAGGAAGTTTGGGATTCCTACGAATTTGATGTTTATAGTATACAAACCTGGTACAAGACCAAAACGAGACGTTGGTCTTGATTTACTGTAGGTCCAAATCGTTGATTATAGAACAAAGTTTGATGGGGGTTTAGAGGCGGAAAGCGTTATACAACGACGACGAAGACGATTCAGCGAAGTCAGCACAGGCTGAGACACGTTGGGGTCTCTGCCGTCGGGTGGTCCGAGGGGGCAGGGACCCCGAGAGGTCCGTTCTTATGACCTCACCCAACGGTAAAGGAAACGTTATATCTCTCTAGAATAATAAATCCTAATCTAATCCAGTACTTTTCTTTTCACTTTCACTTCAGAGAATGATCACAGGCTGAGAAACGCTGGGGTACCTGACATCGGGTGGTCCGAGGAGACAGGTACGTTAAGAGGTCCGCTCTTAGGACCTCATCCCACGGTAAAGGAAAAGGTCCCCTAGAAGGACTGGGTCCCTAACTTGGACCGAGAGGGTGTAACGTCCGTCTGCGAAATTGGAGACTCGGTGGTCCCTCTGTGTAATCCAGTATTCACTGTCCTTTGGACACCGCATAAAGAACAGTAGATTTGTTCCAGATCTATTACCGTGACACTTATGACTGTAACACCATAACCCAAATTACGACACGACACTTTAGGTTCCGAGAAAATGAATTCTATCCTAATCCTGTATATATAAGATGACTATCTAAGGGTCATTCTTTCGGTTCGTCCGGAGCGAGTGTTCTAGGGTCCTCTACGAACGAAACACACGGCCGGGGTGGGGTTGGGGGTGGGGGTGGTGTACTACGAAACAACAGGTCCTCTTCGTCTTTACTGTTACCTAAATCTACGTTTCAATCGTGGACTTAAAAGAAAGGACTGACTGATTTCCACCCCACCTCCTTGTCTCCTGTCTCCTTATGACCACCTGGGACAGGTTTTTATTGGGAAGGGTGATATGTGGTTGATCCCTATGTAGACGCATTTCCTCAAAGAGGAAATTTTCGTTAATGACGGTACGGTTCGGAGTAATTGTTGAGTCACACTTAAGGAAAATTGTCTTTTAGGTGAGTCGAGAGTCGACTCCAGGACGTTCACAGGTCTTCACTAAAAAGACCTGTTTGACGACTTTAAGGAGAAATAGTAATGATGTGTTCGGTCTTGTCACCCTTAAATTAAAAATTACTAATTTTTGTCGATATTTTGTTACTTGAAAATACAAACATAGTTTATTGATTGAAATAAGTATACACAAAATACAGACGGAAGTATTATTACCTTTAGAAAGATACTGTCCGAAAGGGATTCAATGTTACTAGACGAAAGGAAAAGAGATCCCAGACTACACTCCGGTCAGGTAAAGTGTCCGTCACCACTGACTGGGAGACACTGGAGTACCTGATAACGGACGGTCCGAGGAGACAGGGACCCTAAAGAATCCGTTCTTATGACCTCACCCAACGGTAAAGGAAGAGGTCCCATAGAAGGCCTGGGGATTCATTTTGTACCCTCTCCTCGTTGTTTTTCCCACCTCTTAAGGACCAAAAGTAGTCAAACACTGAGTACATCGATGTGCGGTGACGACGTGGTAACGGGTAGGGAGGAGAAGGACCCCTCTTGTTCGTCCCGTCCTACTACAAAGAAGATCACCCTGAGTCAAAACAAAAAAAAAATAAACCGACACGACCCAGAAACATCGAAACGTCTTCGAAAGAGATCAACACCATTCGTTCCGGATGAGAAACAACCTCGTGTACAAGATCCACGTACCCGAAGTCAGCAACGTCGTACCCCAGAACCTATCAACACCGAGTTCCCTTGATCTTGAGACCGAGCCATCAACACCGTATACCCGAATCGACGAGAAGTCGTGGACCTTAGAAGGCCCTGGTCCCTAGTTTGGACACAGGGGACGTAACCATCCGTCTAAGAATAGGTGACGTAGTGGTCCTTTCAGGTCTCTGAGAAAAAGAAAAAGAAAACTAACTCTACTTCAAGTGTATTGTATTTTAGTTGGTAAAATTACACTTGTTAAGTCACCGTAACTCATGTGAGTGTTACAAATGTTTACGATGGTGGTTCATCTAGGTTTTGTACCAATAGCGAAGTTTTCCTCTTAGGTATGGGAACTTCGTCGATGAAGAAGGGTGGAGGGGACGAACTCCTGTAATACAATTCACTTTATTCAGTCTCTTTCTGTTTACGGTATATTAGAGTGATCATTCTCCTTAGAAGTTTTTTGACCTGAGTATCTATGTCTCTTATCTAACCACCAACGGTCTTCACCCCCATCCATTCACCCTCTTTACCCATTTCCACCAGTTTTCTGTATTTGAAGGTCAATATTCTGTTCATTCAGAACCCCTGTATTACATTTCGTACCACTACTATCAATTGTTAAACATATAAAATTTTAAAGATTCTTTCATCTAGAATTTCCAAGAGTAGTATTCTTTTTTTTCATATTAATACAGACCACTATCTAGAATTGATTTAAATAACACCACTAACGAAGTGTCATATATGTATATGGTTCAGTAATACAACATGTTAATTTTTTAATTATATTACATACAGTAATGTGGAGTTAATTTTTTTTTCTTTTAGACCTTTAACCTAATGCTTTAACTCAGTAGTATATAAATTTCCGTATGGATTATCTACTCAGTCGTCTGAAGGAGAATTTAGAATAACCAGTCTGAGTTAGAGTACCGTGAAGACGTATGACCCTTCCATGACGAAAAGATCGGAGACACAAACATCTTTTCTTCTCTTCCCTAAACTCTGTAGGAATGTCAGTTTTATTTTTCATGTATTCCAATATAAATTTACGATTATTGGGTTATTAAATTTTTCCTCTGTAACTGGGACATTATTTCATTCATGTATATTAACATGGATTATAATTACATCCCCCTAATACCACCTTTTTGTGTGAAAACTTTTATAAATTTGGAAAAAGATTGTATTTTTATCATAAACTATAGTAATTCTATATTCCTTCAGGGAATGTTAAACATCCATTCCCTGTCCTCTTTTTCTTATTTTCCAACGAGGGTTCAAAACCCAGATCTTTTACCCTCCTACAACCGTCTGTATTACCCTTTTCCCGACAAGTTCCCTTTTCGCTCAAGTCCCCGATCCTTCGACTGAAACGGAAATTCAAACTCCCCACCCCCGATGAGTTCTTTTCCTGTGTCGTCCAGTCACTATTACATCCTAGTCTCCAGTGTAGATCCCTAGACTTGGAATCTTGGTGGATAAAGTCCACGTCCCCTTATATAATTTTATAGTACAGGTTCATTCGAGAGACCCCTCTCCAAAATGGTTCTAACAAAATGGTTTGTTTAGAACTCCCAGTATAAACTCCTTTCTTTCGTTTCTGAGACTTCCTTCGTTCCTTTACAGAACTCTTTCTCCTTCCTCTGTGTCCAACCGGATCAGAACCTCTGGTCTCTCCTTTTTTGTAATCTGTGTAGTCCCCATGACACGAGTCTACGGGGTCCCTCCAGTCCCCTCTCCCTTGCCCTCTTTCTAGGCGACCTCGACCGTGTCTCCTCTGGGGACACTGGCGACTCTCCGTCAATGGGGTACAACTCTCAGACAGATACGTCCCGACTTCAACCCTCCATGTACCCTTCCATATCGTGTCTAAGGTTAGTAGACGAACTCTAGAAACTACTATTTCCCCTCCTTTTTAGGGTCCCACCGAAATCCCTTGTCACTGTCTCTTTCAAAAGTTTCAGTCGACTGAAACTGGGAAGACCGTGGCTTATTGTGTAAGTGTACCCAAAGGGACCGGTGACGACTGGAGTCACCACGTTAGGTCGTGAGAGACAAGTCTCAAAATGTGGTTGTCCATAGTGTCTCAGTTAAGGTTTCAGGTGAACCACCAGTCGAATCGAACACTTTTCTCGTTTATTTAGTACCCAGTAAAAGAAAAAAAGGGGAGTTTCGAGTTATAGAGGTCTCTTTTACTGGTCTCTATCATGTATCTTAGAGAAGATAGGTAAAACTTTTCGTTCATGTTACCTATATATTTCTATGATATAAACCTCTAATTGTCGAGTAGGTATCCAGACTTCTTCAATCTCGGGTATGTTTATGTCAAGAGTCTTTTTTCTTGTCCACCCCCACCATGACCTCTGACCCTGGCCGACGACCACCCACCATCACGAAGGGCTCCTCCCCTGAACCTCTTGAACACCCTACCCTTCCCAGTCCCCAGTCAAGTGTCAAGTCCCCCGTTGTGTCTTACCCTTACGTCTCGGAAGTCCTCTAACCTTAGACTCTCCAAGTCGACAAATCGTTATCGGTGACACCCCACCCCTTTCCTAGAAAGTGGTGGTCGTCGGTCTCGAACTGGAGTTAATTGAAAAAAACAAAATTCCGATAATCGTCCGTCTTCAAGATCGTTCGTCATTGAGGTTTCTTTCCGGGTCAGTGAATCTAAACTCCTATTTGAGGTTATTACATTCCTTAGTCGCTCCGGTATCTTTGTGACTCCACTCCACTCCACTTCAGCGAGTCAGCACAGGTTGAGAAACGCTGGGGTATCTAACATCGGATGGTCCGAGGAGGCAGGTACCCCAAAAGGTCCGTTCTCATTACTCACCCCACGGTAAAGGAAGAGGTCTCCTAGAAGGGTTGGGTCCCTAGCTTGGGCCCAGAGGGTGTAACATCCGTCTGCGAAGTGGTAGACTCGGTGGTCCCTTCGGATATATCCGTGGTCCCCTTGTTTTTTTAGCTGAATCTTGAATTCCATCAAACCCACAGTACCAGTAACTTACTATGTCTCACGGACAATGATTTTGAGGTCAATTTTAGGGTTCATGATTTTGGTCCCTTATTCTAGGTCCATTTAGTGGTGGGTATGGGTGGGATCCGACTCGTCTTTTGATTGGACGACTCATAAAAGGGTAAAATCTCTGGTCTCATCACATAATGAGGTCTTAGACCCGATCCAGTTCCGGATATCGTCCCCTACTCCACTCTCCCTGAACCCCGGTCTCGGTCCAGTTAGTAACGGTTTCGAGGCACTAGTCAAGTCGATACCGGTAACTGAGGCTGTCACAAAAGGTTATGGTAGTTCGTTAAGAGGTTAGAAGTCCCCTATGGTTGACTTACAGGATGTTAAATTAAGACCCTCATAGGTGGACTTCTATCGTAGTATAGAGTGTTCAATTCCCGAGTCGGGGGTGTTCTGACGGAGGTGAAGTCTACGGTTAACGTTCAGGTCCAATAGATAGAGGACACAAAGACTGACTGGTCGATATGCCACTTCCAAGGGTACTGGGGGAGGAGCTCAAGTTAATCAAACGATCTCATCGAGTATCTTGAGTTCTCTTTGTATTTAATATTCTTTTACTATGTATACATAATGACCATAAATCCTTTATGTGATTATCGTATGAAAATAAACAACAAATCATTGATTCAACAAAGACTGAGAAAATGCTGGTATACCTGATATCGGGTTGGTCCGAAGAGACAGGTACCTTGAAGGGTTCGTTCTTATGACCACACCCAACGGTATAGGAAGACGTCCCCTTTAAGGACTGAGTCCCTAACTTGAACTCAGAGGACGCAACCGTCCACCCAAGAAATGGTGACTCGGTGGACCCTTCGGGACTATAAATATAATTTGTAAAAAATTCACGAAATAATTTCAGGACAAACCGTGACAAAATAAATAAAAAAACCGGTATTGTGTACCGTACACCCTAGAATGAAGGAGTTGGTCCCTAGCTTTGGTGTGGGGGACGTCATCTCCTCGTCTCAAAATTGGTGATCTGGTAGTCCCTACAGGGCAAACCATCACAAATTATGTTAATCGTCTACATAACTTTATACAGTCTAATACGGTGAGGAGTTGAGTCTTGGAAGTCATCCTGATGTATAAATCCTGTTTTGGACGACTCCTGTTGATCTTTTTGACCTCTTTTTATAAAAACCTTACACGAAATTCCAAAACCTCTCGATTGTTTTGTCCAATCCCCTTCCGTCTTTAAGTCACTCGATTTTCGGGTCACAAGCTGTACTCTTACTCGTACTTGTTTGTTCAGACATACCTTGTTGTACCTACTTAGAGTGTTTGTACAAATCACCTTCGTCGATCTGTGTCTTTGATACATGATACTAAGATAAAATGTATTTTAACTTCCTTTTGACTTTTGATCCGTCAAGACTTAATCTCAAACATACTTACGTACAAATTCACAATTACCAAATTTCATTTCCTTCGCTAATGGTTCAGACCTATAACCAATGAAAATACCATCCCCACTCCCGTATAACTAGTCCTCTCTGGACAACTCCTGAAAACCATGACTATGAAAGATTGACTCACCATTTAAAGGGTTTACAAATTGAAACACTATAATAACACTACTTGTAAAAACCAAAACCATAAAGAGAGATTACATACTATTAAGTATTACACGTACACACAACGAGTCAAAACAGACTGAGAAACACTGGTGTCCCTGACGTCGAACAGTCCGAGACAGACACCCTAAAAAGGACCGTTCTTATGACTTCATAAGATGAGGTCATCCAACGGTAAAGGATGAGGTCCCCTAGAAGGGTTGGGTCCCTGACTTGGGTACAGAGAGTTCAGAGGACGCAACGTCCGTTTAAGAAACAGGGATTCGGTGGTCCCTTTTGGTATTAAGTATTGTCTTTCCCAATTTTTTTAAATTCTGAAAGATCTACTGAGGTGTATGTGCTTAACCACTTTTACGGTCTCAAAAGTACCACCAAAAGTTTCGGGATATTTAGACTGGAGGATAAAGTAGACAATGGCAGAAATGGTGAAGAAGGGGGTAAGGTGAGGTGAGGTAGACGTGTTCAAAGAAACTACAAGAAACTTGTACGGTCTTTACGACGATCCTGTCCCAGAAAGATAACGAGACAAAGGAAGTCATGAAAAGAGTTCTTCGTGGAAGTGTCCCTTTTGACAGATTATGATGTAGGAAAGGGGTATATGGGAGAAGAGACATTAACGAAAGAATGGATAAACATCGTGAATGGTTGAAAGTTACATTATGTTAAAAAATTTGAACAGTCAGAAAATTGGGAACCTGACGTTCCTCTAGGTTGGTCAGGTAAGACTTCCTCTAGTTGGGACCCTAAAGAAACCTTCCTTACTACGACTTCGACTTTGAGGTCATGAAACCGGTGGAGTACTCTTCTCAACTGAGTAACCTTGTCTGAGACTACGACCCTCCCTAACCCCCGTCCTCGTCTTCCCCTGCTGGCTCCTACTCTACCGACCTACCGTAGTGCCTGAGCTACCTGCACTCAGACTCACTTGAGGGTCTCTACCACTACTTGTCCCTCCCGACCGCACGACGCTAAGTACCCCAGCGTTTCTCAGCCTGTGTTGACTCGCTGACTTGACTTGACTTCCGTCCCTATGTCGACCCCTAAACCCGTACAAAGTCATGGACGTCATTGGAGTCACGGATCTCGTCATAGACCACTTACCACCCACGGACTTTCTGAAAACTCTATCCCTACTTACTTACTTAAAGTCAGATCTGTTAGTCAGTCGAGTCAGCACAGACTGATAAAAGTTATGGTACCTGACGTCGTGCGATCCGAAGGAACAGGTAGTGTTAAGGGCCTCGAACGAGTTTGAGTATAGTTAGGTCAACCACTATGGTAGGTTGGTAGAGTAGGAGACAGTCGGGGAAGAGGACGGAAGTTAGAAAGGGTCATAGTCCCCAAAAGGTTACTCAGTCGAGAAGTGTAGTCCACCGGTTTCATAACCTTGAAGTCGAAATCGTAGTCAAGAAAGTCACTTATAAGTCCTGACTGAAGGAAATCCTAACTGACCAAACTAGAGAAACGTCAGGTTCCCTGAAAGTTCTCAGAAGAGGTTGTGGTGTCAAGTTTTCATAGTTGAGAAACCACAAGTTCAAAGAAATGTCAGGTTGAGAGTGTATGTATATACTGATGACCTTTTTAGTATCGAAACTGATCTACCTGGAAACAACCGTTTCATTATAAAGACGAAAATTATACGACAGATCCAAACAGTATCGAAAAGAAGGTTCCCCGTTCACAGAAAACTAAAGTACCGACGTTAGTAGTAGACGTCACTAAAATCTCGGGTTCTTTTATTTCAGAGAGTGACAACGGTGACAAAGGGGTAAATAAACGGTACTTCACTACTCTGGTCTACGGTTCTAGAATCAAAAAAATTACAACTCAAAATTCGGGTCGAAAAAGTGAGAGGAAAGAGTGAAAGTAGTTTTCCGAGAAATCAAGAAGAAGTGAAAGACGGTATTCCCACCACAGTAGACACATAGTCTCCAGTAGCTATAAAGAGAACTGTTAGAACTAAGGTCGAACTCGAAGTAGGTCGGGTCGTAAAACGAATTACATGACACGTACATTCAATTTATTCGTCCCTCTGTCATATGTCGGAACTATATGAGGAAAGGGTTAAAACTGGGTCAGACAACAAGGTACTGGTTAAGATTGACAACGAAGGACTGGACGTATGTCTAAAGAGTCCTCCAGCCAGTCTACCAGAGTCTAAAGGTAGAGAAATTCTTAAAAGGTCAAACAGCACTAGGTGTATCAGTTTCCGAAACCACATCAGTTATTTCGTCTTTATCTAAAAAAGAGACCTTGAGAGAACGAAAAAACTACTAGGTCACCTACAACCGTTGAACTAGAGACCAAGGAGACAGAAAAGATTTAGGTCGAACTTGTAGTCCTTCAAGTATCAAGTGTATGACAACTTCGGACCGAATCTTTTAAAACTCATAACGAAACGATCGTACACTCTACTCATGTTAACACGTCATCGAACTTGTGAGAAACCGTAATGAAAACCCTAACCTTACTTTTGACTGGAAAAGGTCAGGACACCGGTGACGACTCAAAAGGTTAAACGACCGTATAATTCTCGTCGTGAAATTGTCGGAGTAGAAAATCCTAAACTTTCTCGAGTTGACCTTAAGGTAGAGGAGGTGACCGAAGTAAACATCACTACGAAGGATTCCGGGTGAACTGAAGTGTAAGGTCCTACAGACCGACATCTACTCACTAGTGTGGTAACACTAATAGACCCAGTAATTGTAGAAAATACTATCAAGAAGACACATAAGAACGGTGGAGAAGAATTATAGAAGACGAAGATAATCCAAGTATGGTAAAGACAGGAAATAACACGGGTAGAAACGTACTTTACAAAGGAACCATAGAGATTAAAAGAACTTCTTTAGAGATCAGAAAGGGTAAGATAACAAAAGAGGTGAAAAAAACGTAACTAGTGACTCCTTCCGAAAGAATAGAGAGAACTATAAGAAATCTTGAGACGTAAAATCATCCATATAGAAAGGAAGCGAGGAAACGGAAAACGAAGAGAAGAAAAGTTTCGATGAAATTCCGGAGGAGCCTGTTAGTAAAACGGAAAAACATAAAGAGAAGGAACCCCTACCAGAACTAGTGATGGAGAACATGTTACAGTACTTGGAGACAGATATCAAGTAGTCCGTGAGACAGATAGTCTAGATTAGGGAACTTAAATAAACAGTAAAGGTAACGTATTAGTATTCCCTAAACTAAATCCAGTATGGACTTACCAGATCACCGAAAAGGATGAAAGAAGTTCAGACTTAAACCGTTATTCCGTAAGTACTAGACTCCGTGTCAGTCGAGGGCCAGAACACAAAACGACTGACATATCTTGAAGAGGTAGAAGTCGACGTTACTTATATTAACTAAAGCTATAACTGGTAGACCACCACAAGTACACATCCCAGAAGAGAACATAACAACCTTCTCCCACAAACGATACTGGTCCCTCAAGAGAACTGTTTTAAGATAATCGGAAACGGGACAAAGTAAACGGAAACGGAAGTGAAGTACACTAGTCAAACTAATGAAAAGACACTAACACTGAAAGTAAGACAGACGGGAGACTATCTATTCCTATTTACCGAATACCTTCGAAGGACTACCCTCTCTGAGTGACACCCCCTCTCAGATCTGTCGTCAGATTTCTTTATTACTAGTAACGATAAATAGAAACGGTAAAGAAACAATAGATTTTATTACAGCAAACTAATGATTTTGACTTCTTATTTGTCTTAAGGACTAATAGATCTAATAAATCCTCTTTTTATTTTAGACATCATATTATAACTATAAAGTTTCAAATTAATAATTATGAAGTATACAAATGGTCAAATAATATTTCCTATAATATTTTCTATGTCTACTTGTGGGTCTACTTTCCCAGGTGTCCCGTTCCAGGTCTTCCCGAGACTCTTGTCTTCAAAGGCAGGGACCTTGGTGCCCTGTGGGAAGAGGGACGTGCACTTACACAAGTGGTTGGGTCTTCGAGTGGTTTGGTTTATTTTTAAGTTCTTAAAAGTATCTCGAATTAGATATCGAAGGGAGACGGAAGGGGAGGACCTCCAGTCACCCACCCCAACTTTCAAAGGCGGGAGATTAGTGAACCAGAAAGACCACTGATTGGGGTAGGATTCCGATAGATCCCCGAGGTGGAATCCGGTCGTAATTGAGACCATACTTATTGAAAATTTTCTGTGAGGAGGTTTCAAAATTCTCGAAATACGGTCATTGACTCCTGTTTCTGGTTTACATAAAGAATTATATGGTGTCGAGGAGTGTACCTTAGGCTCACCCGGTACAGTGTCCATGTAAGACTGAGGAGTTGTAGAACGACCCTCAGGAACCTCTCGGGACCGGAGACTAACAGGAGTAGGACAATGATTCAGGTTCGAACGAGACGAGTGGTGGACTGTCCGGTTTATTTACACTGTCAGCTCCACAACTCCGTTCCTCATGGTGAAATAAGCCTTTCGACCGTCTGACACTTCTCTCGCCTGTTTACAAAGTTTTAATGGTAGAACAACTCCAGACCTACGGTCCAAGAAAATAAATAAATAAAATAAAAATAAAATAAAATTGAAAAATAAAAATGAAATAAAATGAAATATTATGACATAACCAAAACGGTATGTAACTGTACTTAGGTGGTGCCCACATGTACGCTAGGGTTTGTACTTGGGGGGAGGGTGGAGGGAGGGGTGTTGTTAGGAGACCCAGTAGAGGCACGTGGTCGGGGTTCGTACGACATAGGACGTAGTCTGTATCTTGGAGTCCCTTTTCACCACTCCTTGATTTCAGTTTTCCGTTTTATCTCTCCTTCTCCGTTACTCCCGGTAGTCAGAACGTTTTGTAGAGATCCTTACCGGTCGTGGTCCCTTCACTTTTCACTTTTACTCACTTTGGTGAGTCAACACAGATACTGTTTGGATCTGTCGTATAATTTTTCGTCTCTACTGTGAAACGACTGTTTCCAAACATATCAGTTTCGATACCAAAAAGGTTATCAGTACATGCCTACACTCTCATCCTGGTATTTCTTCTGACTTGTGACTTCTTAACTACGAAAACTTGACACCACAACCTCTTCCGAGAACTCTCAAGGGACCTGTCGTTCCTCTAAGTCGGTCAGGTAGGATTTTCGTTAGTTGAGATTTATAAGTAACCTTCCTGACTACGACTTTGACTTCAAAGTTATGAAACCGGTGGACTCCGCTTTTCGGTTGAGTAACCTTTTCTGGGACTACGACCCTTTCTAACTCCTGTCGTTATCTTCTCCCGCTGTCTCCTACTCTACCAACCTACCGTAGTGACTGAGCTACCCTTACTCAAACTCGTTTGAGACCCTCTACCACTTCCTGTCCCTTCGGACCGCACGACGTCAAGTACCCTAACGTTTCACAGCCTGTGCTGAATCATTGACTTGTTGTTGTTCTCCCCGTCCCAGGAGACTCCTTCCGGTAATACACACAAATTGTTTTAGTCACTTTTTGTTCAGTTTCTTTTTCAAGGTTGTACCTCAATCTTAACCAGGAAGAAATATTGTTCGAGTGCCAAGTCTAAGATGAAATCAAGATATTTCACCCAGAGTTTCCGTCTACCACCCAACCTCCTCTTAACCCGGACCGAACCCAAGAGAGGGGGAGTTGAACCTCCTTTCACTTTCACTTCAGTGAGTCAGCACAGGCTGAGAAACGCTGGGGCACCTGACATCGGGTGATCCGAGGAGGCAGGTACCCTAAAAGGTCCGTTCTCATGACCTCACCCAACGGTAAAGGAAGAGGTCTCCTAGAAGGGATGGGTCCCTAGCTTGGGTCCAGAGGGCGTAGCATTCGTTCGGCGAAATGGCCGACTCGGTGATTATACGTTTAGAAACTCCTTGATTGCGTTCGGAGGTTCTAGTGGAGAGGTTCCAGAAGGGAGACGTCTTTGTATCACTTACAATCGGAGACTGGACTCCTGTTCCTACTGGTCTCGGACCTGTGATGTCTAGTATAGAAGGGAAAATTAATTGTAAAGGTGGAGGTACGACGGGTTAAAGTAAGTGAGGACTCGTCTCAGGACGAGGACATTGAAAAAGTAACGGTTCCTGAAGTACTGAAGGAATAAGTCCCGTATGTCGGAAGGGAAATTGGTGAGTGAGGGGAGATAGAAGAAACACAAATAGTTGGGTCGTACTTTTGTCTAACACACTCCCGGTCTCTTTGGGTTCCAGTCCTCCTCAATCCGTGATCAGTCTCCGACTTCTGCCAGGTCTCCTCGGTCTCCGCCTCTGGGACACGGAAATCCCCGAACTCGTCGGACTCCCGACGACGACAACAAATCAACGAGGTGACACAGACTGAGAGACACTGAGGTACCGTACGTCGTACGGTCCGAAGGGACAGGAAGTGGTTGAGGACCTCAAACGAGTCTGAGTACAGGTAACTCAACTACTACGGTAGGTTGGTAGAATAGGAAACAACGGAGGAACAGGAGGACGGGAATTAGGAAGGGTCGGACCCCCACCCGGGGGTATAAAGGGTTTCCTGTATCTCTGATTCTTTTGGGTGTCGTGTTACAACGACTGTCGAACTCGTGAACGGAGAAGTCTCAAACCCGAGATGACGATCCTAAAAGTGAAAAGAGGATGGAGCAAAGTAGTGTCCACCTAGACTCAGATTTCAGATATGAAATTGGTGAGACTTACACGTTCTTTTATATTTCCCTCCTCGGGTTAATACGGGATGGTACGAGATCCTAGACGGTCAGATTGTCCTAAACCTCCACTCCTGGACTCCGTCCCTGGGTCGTATTCGCCGTAGACGTGTAAGTGGAATGTCCGGTCACGAACCGTACTTCCACCGAAATCTTACTTCTTCATACATAACCTCACCTTTTCAGTTTTGATAAGTTCACACCCCTGTGGTCTTAAACTACAGGGAGTGGTTGGACTTAACACACCTATTCTTACTCCCTCCGTTGTCCCTTTTGTTTTTGATCTCGTCTCCACGACCCAGTTTATCTCCTGAGGATTTACTAGGTAAAGTGACCATTGAAGGTAGGGTCCCGTCTAAAGATTTAAGGAAGAAAAGAGGAAGTTTTGACCGTGACAAATATTAGTAAGGATAGTCTACCTAATAGACGATAAGGTCGAGGTTTAGGAGGTCGAGGAGACAGAAACAGGTAAGATAAGGAAGTCAAGTCAAGTCAAGTCAAGTCAGCGAGTCAGGACAGGTTGAGAAACGTTGGGGTACATAGCTTCGTGCGGTCCAGAGGGACAGGTAGTGGTTGAGGACCTCAAGTGAGTCTGAGTACAGGTAGCTCAGGCACTACGGTAGGTCGGTAGAGTAGGAGACACCAAAGGAAAAGGAGGACGGGGGTTAGGGAGGGTCGTAGTCTCAGAAAAGGTTACTCAGTAGAGAAGGTACCCCACCGGTTTCATGACCTCGAAGTCGAAATCGTAGTAAGGAAGGTTTCTTTAGGGTCCCAACTAGAGGAAGTCTTACCTGACCAACCTAGAGGAACGTCAGGTTCCCTGAGAGTTATCAGAAGAGGTTGTGGTGTGAAGTTTTCGTAGTTAAGAAGCCGCGAGCCGAAAGAAGTGTCAGGTTGAGAGCGTAGGTACGTACTGGTGACCTTTTTGGTACCGGAACTGATCTACCTGGAAACAACCGTTTCATTACAGAGACGAAAAGTTATACGATAAATTCGACCAGTATTGAAAGGAAGGTTCCTCATTCGTAGAAAATTAAAGTACTGACGTTAGTGGTAGACGTCACTAAAACCTCGGGGGTTTTTATTTCAGACGGTCAAAGGTGACAAAGGGGTAGATCACTACCCTGGTCTACGGTACTGAAAGCAAAAGACTTACAACTTGAAATTCGGTTGAAAAAGTGAGAGGTGAAAGTGAAAGTAGTTCTCCGAAAAATCAAGGAGAAGTGAAAGACGGTATTCCCACCACAGTAGACGTATAGACTCCAATAACTATAAAGAGGGCCGTTAGAACTAAGGTCGAACACGAAGTAAGTCGGGTCGTAAAGAGTACTACATGAGACGTATATGCAATTTATTCGTGCCACTGTTATATGTCGGACTGCATGAGGAAAAGGATAAACCTTGGTCAGATAGCAAGGTTCAGGTCAAGATTGACAACGAAGGACTGGACGTATATCCAAAGAGTTCTCCGTCCAGTCCACCAGACCATAAGGGTAGAGAAAGTCTTAAAAGGTGTCAAATAACACTAGGTGTGTCAGTTCCCGAAACCCTATCCGTTATTTCGTCTTTATCTACAAAAAGACCTTGAGAGAACGAAAAAGGTACAAGGTCGTCTACAACCGTTAAACTAGAGACCAAGGAGACGGAAAAGATTTTAGACGAACTTGTAGACCTTCAATCGGGCCAAGTACATAACGACTTCGGACCGAACCTCTTAAAATTCGTAATGAAATGATCGGACACTCTACTCATGTTAACACGCCGTCAAACTCGTAAGAAACCGTAACGGAAAGAAACCCTAACCTCACTTTTGACTGGAAAAGGTCGGGACACCGGTGACGACTCAAAAGGTTTAAACGACCGTATAACTCACGTCGTGAAATTGTCGTAGTAGAAAGTCCTAAACTTTCTCGAGGTGACCTTAAGGTAGTGGAGGTGATCGAAACAAGTATCACTACGAAAGATTCCGGGTGAACTGAAGTGTAAGGTCCTACAGACCGAGATCCACTCACTAGTGTGG